>JZKD02S1786473.1:456357-486805 GCA_000966675.3 Picea glauca
CTAATTATGGAAAGTGGTTAACCCTAAAAATGAGAAAAATAGGTTAAGTGACCTAGAAATAGGTTAAGTGACCTAGTCAAATAAGTCAAGAGCTTGCAAAGAATAAATTATTAGTTAAACGATCAAGTAAAGTGACAAATTCAAGAAGGATTATTTAAATAATAAATTGAAATGACAAAATCAAAGAAGATTATTTAAATGATAAAGTGAGGTGACAAAGTCAAGGAGGAATATTTAAATGATAAAGTAATGAAGAACTTTCTAATTATGGAAAGTGGTTAACCCTAAAAATGAGAAAAATAGGTTAAGTGACCTAGAAATAGGTTAAGTGACCTAGAAATGGGTTAAGTGAACTAGAAATGGGTTAAGTGACCTAGAAATAGGTTAAGTGACCTAGAAATGGGTTAAGTGACCTAGAAGATGCTTCTAAGGAAGATATTTGGAGAGTATAAATAAGAGGCAAGGCACTCTCATTTCATATAACACTTGAGAATATTGAATATATATAGGTGACTGAGGTAACCAAAGGATATATAAGCCGAGTTTCAGAGGGAAGGTGAAGAAAATAACGTCGGAATTCAAGGGAGGATAAATTATTTTGATGATGCTTTCTAAGGTATGTTATTTATAGGTCATCTCACCATTTTCACAATAAAAAAATTTCTATAATGATTCAGACCGTGAAATTGATAGGCAATTGAGGAAACATATCCAATTATTTTTGGTAAAAAATTCATCTTGTGGGTCATTGTATTTTTGGAGTTCCACTGCGTGGAAAATAGGGTTTGTGGCTAGTCCTGAAACTAGTCTAAAACATGTGTTTCGGGTAAAAACGTCATAAATTATTCATAACAGATCCAAATTCAATAAGATCAAATGTGTTGGTTAGAGTACATTCTATAGTATTCTTTGTAAAAAATTTAGATACATTCAATAAATATTACGGGCGGGGCACACTCTACAAGGCTGCTCTCTAGAATAAGCCAGAATTCAGCAAGGTATGTCATTTTTGCTATAACTCATTTTTTGAGAGATTCCAAGTAGTTACACCTGGAGGAATTGAATAAAACAAATTGAATAAAATTGTGTATTATTTTCATATATTTATTCATTATAGGTACATATTTATGATTATTTCAAGTTAGGGTTGTTGACTAATCCCAAACTAGTCATGTGAGACTAAAGAAAAGTTTGATGAAAATGCTAGTCTCTTGTTGTGAAAGTTAAGGAAGGTTTGCAGGTATGTGATCATATACACCAGGTCTATTACAAAGTTACAAATCATATTTTGATGATGAAATTGATGAGGTCTTTTGGTTAAGGTACATGTTGGGTACATGGTTGAGACAAGTAGTTGATGACTTGGCACATACATGAGGTGTATAGTTGATGATGTTAGTACATATTGATGAGTCATAGTTGATGAGTAGTCGACACATGATTGGTACATACTTGGTACATGGTTGGATGTACTGTTTATGGTACAAGTTGATTACAGGTTGTTTGGTACAGGTTGGTGCATGGTTGATGCATTTGTTTATGGTACATGTTGATTACAGGTTGAGGTACAGGTTGATGTATGGTTCAGGTTTATTGGTACAGGTTTACAACGGTATATCTCACAGTGATAGTGTGATAGTGGTTCCATCATTCTAATTCTACTTCAAGGTGATTAGATGGGGCAAGGACAGGTGGTTGTAGCCACCTTCTAGTTGTATATGAAGAACATAGGGGGTTGTAGCCTCCTTCTAGTTGTAGCCAGAGAGTAGGGGAGTTGGAGCTTCCCTCGGGTTGTACCCTGAAAAACAAGGGGCTTGGAGCCTCCTTCTAGTTGCAGTTGGAAAATAAAGGAAGTTGGTGCTTCCAATGAATGTAATTCTTCAATACATATAAGAAAAATCATTATGTGGTTTTCTCCCTCTTTGGGTTTCCATGTAAAACAATGGTGTATTGTGTATGTGTATGATTTTTCATTTGTTCATTGCTTATTTACTCTGCAGTTATTGGATGATAATGCTACATTGATATAACACTTGGATTATATGGTTAAAAAGGATTAAATTTCTCTATTACTTATTCACCCCCCTTATCAGTAATCCAAAACCCCTTTACCCACATCTATGATTGGAATAGGTGATTCCCCTCCTTAAGCTCCTATATTTATTTTGGTTGTATTGTTGTGGTCACAGTGGTAGAAGTGGGGTATTCATAATAAACAAAGATATTGCAAGAAAGACATAAATATAGTGAAACCCTACTTCCATTAATGAATAAGAGAGAAAAACATTGTAGAACACAAACTAGAAGAATGGGGTAGCTTATCTATGAAATGAAAGAGATGTTGGTTACGCTTCATTTACGACAAGATTTACATCACACTCCATTTCATGCTTAAAGGGCCTCCTTCACCTCAATTATATATTATATATGAGAGGGGAACAATTCACATGATGCATGTGGGATAAATTGGTATAAGTTTATAAAATTTCATAGTCATGTAAAACATTGGGACTTCTTGGGTGGTAACCAATCCCATTACTACTCTAGCTTGAGTGTGCTTAACTACAAAGTTCTTATGGGATTTATTACATTAATGCTATGTTGTAGGAATGTGCATAACACCACTAGGAATTCATTACATGATGTCTGTAAGTAACAAATGAAGATGTAATTACATTCCATTCCCCATAAAAAGGGTGGATATCGTGGTTTAACAAAACAATAGGCATGAAATGTTTATTTAGTGGAAAAGGTGGATGGCCACTAAGATCCACCTGGATCAAATGTTGATCAAAATAGACATGCCAAAAGAATTTGATAATATGATCTATCAATAAATCATAGTTTTTCTCCTTCCCTTTGTCTTTCACCCCACCTGGGTTAGCTAGATCCTAGTGCTTGTCTCTTTGGCCTTTTTTTATCTACTAGTAAACGATTCCCCCTCACCCCCTTTTTGGCCCTCAAGGGGTATTCATCAAGGTGGTCCCCTTTCTCCTTTTATCTTTATTCTTATGGTTGATAGTATAGAATGAAGTATCAAATATTTTTTTCATTCTCATTGACTCCATTAAGGTCTTCCCCTTTACAAATTTCACTCCCCTTTCTCTCACAATTAGTTAATCGATGATACCATTATTCAACTCAAGAATCTAGAGAATTTAAAAAAAATCTTGATGAATTCATGGAGGCCTCTAACACCCCCATCAATCATTCAAAATCCCAAATATTCTTCTTCAAAACCCCTCTCACTCTTCAATTTTATGTTTATTGTATCCTTGGTTTCCCTAGGAGATCCCTTCCATCCAAATACATCGGTGCCCCTCTCCTAGAAACAATTTCTTGAAATTTCTCATGGGAATACCTCCTTTCCCAGCATGGAAAAAATAATGTCGAGGCATCAAAGAAAATTCATTATTATGACCCTAAGAGGGTCAAACCATTTACTAAAGGGATTTGGTTACCTTAATTTTCATTTTAATTTAAATAATTAGTTTGAGGAGCCTCTAGAAGGCATCCATATCAAACTTGATTGTCATAGGTGTGATTATGTTCTTGATTATTAGAATAGATTGAGTGATTTTGGGGATTTGTTGAAATAATTTGGGATTAGCCAGTTAGAGCTACCTAAGGATACTAAATCCTATATAAATGTGATATGTAAGGGTAGCAGAGAGAGAGACAAAATATTGGAGAGAATGAGGTTATGTGTAGTAAACCCAGAAAACATTGATACAATCTCATCTCAATTTTTGAAAATGAATGAATAAAATCAGGGTTTAATTTATCTATGGTGTTTCGATGCATGTCTCAATGTTTCTCAAAGAAATTCTAGTGTGAAATTATTTTTGGTTATTTCTCCAACAATGAATCAATTTCTTAATAAAATTGATCCTTTGATCTTATGAAAATTTGTAGTGGAACTTGCATTCTACAGGAGCCTCCATATACGACCATCAGATCTAGAGTGGAAGCATTGGAATGTTTGGATCTTACTCTATGGGAAGGAATTAAGAGATTGAAATAAATGGTCAATCGTTGATTATATTTAGATAAACAATCCTCATTCTTCATTGGTTTAGTGGGGAGATTGAATTTACACCATTGGATTCTGACTAGCGCTAAGAATCTATGGTGGGGAACCTTTTCATGTTTTTTAGTTGTGAGAGTGTTAATTGGAGAGCCAAATGTGAATTGATCTCAAGCATTGATCAATGGGGATATGTGTCATTTCTAGGTTTTTTTATGTTTCATTCAGTACATTTAAAAGGTACCTTTCTCATTTGTGAAAATGTATGCCCTCAATCATATCCCCAGGTCACAAGGTAAAATATTTATCCATGGGGGCCTTATTCTCAAAAGGAATTTTGCACCTTTTTTTATTAGATCCTTAACTTAGCATCAGTCATGTTGAATACTAGAGTAAAAATTCCTCTATTATAATTGAATTGAGAACTACAATTTCCATTTTGATCCTATAGGAGACATGAGGAAAAGATGAAAATATCATGATGGGAAATATGGAGAGAAAATTGAGTTAGTCTTGGGTCAACTTATTACCTACAATCAGACAACAAGAAAAGGGAAGTTGAGGCTTGAAATTGGTCAAACCAAGCTATCAAGTGGTATCATATCCTCTTGAGTATTGTCTTCAACATCCATCTGAGGAGAAGACATATTGTTGAAGGAAAATCTCCCTAGGATAGGTAGATATCCTCTTGAGAGCTAGACTCTTAACTCTTAAGACAAAAGATGCTTAACATGGAAACTGACTTCCTTTCAGATCTATACAAACTAATGTGTGAGGAGGAAGGAGAAAATAAGTACCTTTTACTGGAATTTTTCCCTGCATGCTCCGAGTTGAGATCCAATCTTTTGCTCCTCGATGAGCCCTGTAGACAAACAATAGTACAACCACTTCCTACTCTATTGATATTAGCTTGAAATAGATCTATCTATCAAAGACAAGTTCATGTAAGATTAAACACAAACTAGAAAGAAACAGGCCAAGTGTGTCATATTGATGAGAACAATGACAGAAGTAACTTACAACCGTAGATGCGAGTGCGACAGCTTCGTGAAGTCCCCTTTGTCTAACCCTTGCTCAAAAGATCCACGATCCGAATGACATCAACTTCACTGATTACTTTCCTCCAGTTCACTGTATGTTTCCTATGAGATCATAGGTTTCATGCTTCCAATCCTTCCCCCTTTCCACCATGACAGAGCCTTCTTATATAGGTTTAGAGAGGCCTAACCTCTTGAGGTATCTTTAGGGTAAGTTAAGGATTTCCCTCCTTAGGCCAGGGATCTTCCCTAAGATCATGGCTGAACCAGGAATTCGAATGGAACAACCTTCCAAGATTGAAATATTTTCCCCTTATTCTCCTTAACAGATCAACTGCTGCCCAAAATAGGTAGTGCTCCCTCAAGAAGGCCATCAGAGCACTATAGCACTCCCTAGTAGGCTTAAGGGGGGTGCCAATGCTCTAAAATCCATAACGCTCCCTCAGAAGGGTTGTTTGGTGTTATAACGTTCCCACACACTTTATAGGGGAGTGCCAGCACTCCTAAGGGTGATATAGGGGAGCGATCTCTTCTAAAACCTTAGATTGAATGCTTCTTTTAGGTGGAAAGAGGTTCTTAACTTCAGTTAGCCATTCCTCTTTCTTCAAATCAAGTGTTTGAGTCATTTTAAGTGTCTCCTTAGTGTTTTCATCATGGCAGTATGTTTTGCTTGACACTTGAGACACTTATGAGCAACATGAGACACTTGCGACATTTGTGAGCAACATGCAACACTTGAGACACTTATCAAAGTGAGTAATGTTGATGTGTAACACATATTCCAACAATTTTTGTTGTTACAGAGTTGCAGAATGAACTAAGGAGAGTTCAGGCTAGGATGGAAGCCATGGAAGCATCTCAGAGGAAAGAACCAAGCATAGGAGATGTCAGTTAGGCTAAAGACACAAGATCTAGTGAATGAGGAGAATCCCCAGGAGGTAAAACAATTGAGGAGTAGTTGTTATGGATGGTTACAAAGGTAGGACCCAAACTTAAAATGGAAGCTCCAATGTATGAGGGGAACTCGAATGTTGAATAATTTCTTGATTGGATTAATGCAATGGGCAAGTATATTGATTATGAGGACATAGATGAAGAGAACAGAGCCAACCATGTTGTAACTAGGTTGAAGTCACATGTATCCTTATGGTGGGATGAGTTACAGGATGATAGAAGAAGGAAAGGAAAAGCTACAATTCAGATATGGGATAGAATGGTAGCCAAGTTTAACGAAAAATTCATGTCAAAGGACTATCAGCTGAATCTGTTCAGAAAATTATAGAATTTGAGAAAAAAATGTATGTCAATGAAGGAGTATATTGAATATTTATACAAACTAAACATCAGAGAAGGTAATGTAGAAGATGATGCTGAGAAATTTTCTAGGTATATCAATGGAATAAGGTATGAAATCTAGTATGAAATCATTCTATTAACTTTGAGGACTGTAGAAGATGCTTCTCAAGAAGCCTTGAAAGCAAAAGAGAAATTAGCCAGGAAACGAAGTCAAAGAACTAGAGGAAGAATCCAATCCAAAGGAAAAGGATCATCTAGAGGGAGGTTTCAGAATACAAAAGAAGAAGTAGCAAACTCTAGTATCCAATCACCAAGAGAAGGAGAATCCAGGGGAAGAATATACTTCTCAAGAGGTAGATAAATTAGGTGTTATACCTCTGGAAAGATAGGAAATATGTCTTGGGACTATCCTAAAAACAAATTAGCAAACACTAGAGGATCCCATATTGTAGAAGCTCAAGAAAATATAGAAGAACCAACAGTGAAAGAGGATACTCTTGAGATTGGAGAAGCACTCATGATGAAGAGGGTTTTAATTAAAGAATTAAAATAAATCCATGAAATAGCACAAAGGAAGAACTTGTTCATAACCACATGCAAATCAAGAGGAAACGTATGCAAAGTAGTCATTGACAGTGGTAGTAAAGATAATTTGGTTTCTACAGAAATGGTGGAGAAATTAGGACTAGAAAAAGTGGCACATTCTACTCCATATAAGGTGTCTTGGTTACATAAGGGACGTCAAATTTTGGTAAGTGAACAATACAAAGTAGAAATTCAAATTGGTAGTTATAAGGAAGAAATGTTTTGTGATGTTATTCCCATGGATGTTTGTCATATTTTGTTGGGGAGACCATGGAAATATGATAGGAAAGCAATGAATGATGGAAGAGATAATGGGCACAAACATGTGTTGTTACCACTGAAATATGAAGGAACTAAGGTGGAAGTTGGTCCAAGTGTACTACTCATGAGTGGGAAGGAATTTTTGTAGGAAGTCAAGAGGGAAGAAAAAATACAACTTGTTGTTGCTGGTAAGATGAGAGTAATTATCACTAGCACCACTATAAACGATTTAACTATTGAATTTTAGGCATTTTTAGATGAATTTGTTGATATAGTGGTTGAATAATCGTCTAACACTTTTCCTCCTATTAGAAGCATTAGTCATCATATTGATCTAATTCTAGGGTCTAGTTTTCCAAACAAAGTTGCATATAGGTTGACACCAAGAGAAAATGAAGAAATCAAAAAGCAAGTCCAGGAGTTGTTATAAAAAGGTTTTGTTAGGGAGAGACTAATTCCTTGTGCAATACCTACTTTATTAAGTCCAAAGCAGGATGGTGGAAAGAGGATTTGTACGCACTCCAGAGGAATAAACAAAATACCAATTAGGTACATATTTCCCTTGTCTAGAATGAATTATTTAATGGATATTTTAAGTGGATCGAATTATTTTTCTAAGATATACTTGAAGAGTGGTTATCATCAGATAAGGGTGAGGGAAGGATATGAGTGGAAGAAAACCTTCAAGACCAATGAGGGAATGTATGAATGGCCTCTGATTCCTTTTGTCTTCACAAATGCCCCTAACAAATTCATGAGATTAATGAATGAGGTGCTTAAGGATTTCATTGGAAAATTTGTAATTGTTTATTTATATGACATCCTTGTTTATAGAAAAACTAAAGAGGAGCATTTTAGATGTTTGAAGTTGGTGTTGAAGAGACTGCAGCAAAAAAAGACTTTAATAAATATGAAGAAGTGTTCCTTCATGAGGACATAATTGTTTTATTCGGAATTTGTGATTTCTCAAGAGGGATTGATCCTGGTGGATATCGGTGGACACCCACCTATTCCAACTGGCTCAAAATTTTTTTCTGGAAACTTACTATTTTTAGCAGTTTTTTGGTTTCTAAACTTCTCGGGCCATTTTGAGGGCATAAAAAACGTTTTTTCACAATAAAGCACCTCAATGACATTTGAAGGCTATAATTTATCCCCCAAAATGAATTTTCTCTTTGATACCTTACCAACGAGCTATCGTTTTCCCCAAACGAATATCATATGCCAAAGTTACACCCCCGGGAAGTTGATACACCAAACTACCCAAAACGGGGTCCACAAAACTGTTGGATTTTCATCTTCTGGGGTTAGAGTTTTGGATTTTATTTATGATAAAAAGGACATTGGAGAATCATTTTAAAATCATCTTCTTGCGAATGTGAGTATCCATCACATCTCTTCTCAGAGATAAGATGTCACCATTCTAGCGAGTCTTGCACTCTGTATTTCTATAGTTTTGTACATTTTGCTCATTAATAGAAATTGTGTATTAATGTATCTATGTGTTTATGGTTATATCTCTGATATATCTCTCTTATATTGTTAGATATATGATATATCTTTGTACATTCATTTATTATATCTCCACTCTCATTTCATGCCAAAAATAATCCAGATCAGTGGTATGAGAGAAGGCTTCTTTTGGTCGTTTTTCAATGCATGTCCCCGACGAGGTATGAGTATAACAAGTTGGGTATTGAACTTGTCTCTCCTGAGGAAGATTACTCTCACGTGCCCAAGAAACCATCAATGGTAGAAGAAAATAAAAATGATGGAGTAGAAGATTATATTAATATGTTGTTTGAGCAAGCTCTCACGCGACAGAGGGATGAAATGATGGAGAATTTTTCCCACATCCTTCAACATCTACCAATAACAACAGGAACGTCTTCATCAATAGATCACTTTGGAAGCACCTCTCCTTTCAAGATACAAGTCAATTTTTATATTCTCGTATTTGAAGGTCGGATAGACGTGGATTCCGTAGAAAAGTGGTTAAATATACTAGAAGGTTATTTCTCTATTCACAATTTTTTCAATAGGGAAAAGATCACCTTTTCACTTCTTAAGGATATCCCCATGTCAAACATTGGTGGGAAACTTACAAGGAGCAAAGTTCCATAGAGGAATATGGAATATATGTGGCTGAGCCCACTTGGGAATTTTTTGTGGATGCGGTCAAGGAACAATATTACCCTATTGGTAAATATGATGACCAATACATGAGATGGACCACAATGTGGAAAGAGAGGGTCCAAACAGTGCCAAATTTAAAAAATCATTTCCATACCTTGTGCACCAAGCTAGGTATCAAAGACTTCGAGCAACATCTAGTAGAGAAATATCGTGAGGCTTTGCATAGGCATCCAAACTGAAATGGATTTCCTGGAAATCTCATCACTAGGATCCTATTGATATTTTTTCAAAATCAAGAAGAAATTTAGGCACCAACCAAAGTATGATAAAGATGGCCCTAACAAACAACCTCCTGGAAACCATTTCTAGCCACAGGAAAAGAAGGGTCACAGGAAGATGAAGAAGGACACTGGAAAGTGGTGTGCTTCCCCCAAAATCCCCTGGCACAAAACTAATGAATGTCACTCAAAACAATCATTGGTGGACGAGATAAAAGAAAAGGATATGAACCCTAATTCAAAATCTGATTTAGAAAATAATGGGAGAAGACATATCATCGATGCAAACCCTACTGCTACTGTCAGAATCACAACAATTCAACTAGAAGAACTAGGAGATATTGAAGAGGGGGAGCACCTCTTTCATTCATATATGTGGGTGAAGGGGACCCAATTGCATTTAATTGTTGATAATAAAAGCCAGAAGAACCTCATCTCAACAGATTTCATCAAACAGTTGGGATTGTTGACAACACCACACCCACATCCATACAACATCGGGTGGCTTCACCAGGGATGAGATCTCCATGTTAGCCAACAATTTTGATTTTCAAACAACATCCAACTATTCAAGGATGAGGTATTATGTTATTTTTCCCCACTGGATGTCTGTGTTGTTCTTTTGGGCCAACCATATATGTGGAAGCACCATGTTATTTATGAGTCTCGACCCTGTAGTGTCAATGTTACTCTAGGGGGTCATATCTAGAGGATACTAGAAGTACTTCTGACTATTGTCCCACATAAACAATGCCAGAAGGTAGTATCTCATACTACAAAATTTAGCTTCTTCACAATCTTTTCAAAAGGTGAAAAGAAGGACACTACAACCATTGTAGACTCAGTCCAAGCAACTTCTATCCATCAAAAGTAGGTCGATAATATTGAAGAAAAGTGCAAAGATTACTTCTGCACATAGTCATATCATCAGGTTCTCAACAACCTCCCCAAACCAAGAAACGCAAATTCTCCAGCAATGTAAGCAGCTCACCAAGTTCCATTCACATCTCTTCTCAGAGATAAGATGCCACCATTCTAGCAAGTCTTTCACTCTGTATTTCTATGGTTTTATAGATTTTTCTCATTAATAGAAATTGTGTTTATGGTTATATCTTTGATATATCTATATTATATTGTTGGATATCTAATATATCTCATTACATTTATTTATTATATCTTCACTCTCATTTTATGCCGAAAATAATATGGATCAAGGATTGAATATGGATCCAGAGAAGGTAAGGGATATAAAAGAATGGCCTTCTCCAAAGTTTGTTTTTCAGGTAAGAAGCTTTCATAGGTTGGCAAGCTTTTACATAAATTTTATTATAAATTTCAATAGTATTTGTGCTCCTATAGTGGATACTATAAGGAAGGAACATCAATCTTTTAATTGGACAAGAGAAGATGAAAAGGGATTCTGACAGTTAAAGGGGAAGATTACAGAGAAACCAGTTTTAATTTTACCAGATTTTCAAAATCCATTTCAAGTCAGATGTGATGCAAGTGGGGTAGTAATTGGTGTTGTCCTAATTAAGGAAGATAAATGTGTTACCTATTTTAGTGATAATTTGAATGATTCCAAGAATAAATATTCAACTTATGACAAAGAGTTTTATGCAGTGATACAAGCCCTAAATAAGTGGAGGCATTACCTTATGTGTAAAGAATTAATCTTATAGTCTGTTAACCATGCTTTGCAATTCATAGCTAAGTAGGATAAATTAAATCAAAAACATGCCAAATGGGTAGAATTCATGCATAATTTTACTTTTGTTATTAAGCACATTAGTGGGAATGATAACAATGTTGTAGATTCTTTGAGAAGAAGATGTTTAATTTTGTAGGAATTTCAAGTACGCTAGTATTTGAGCATCTCAAAGAGATGTACAGAGAAAATACTTACTTTAAAGAAAACTATGAAGCATGTGAAAATTTAGTGATGGGAGATAGGAGTCCTTGGATGGAGTACATGATACATGAAGGTTTGTTGTTCAAAGGCAGTCAACTATGCATTCCAAAATTTTCAATGAGGGACAACCTGCTGAAAGAAAAGCATAATGGAGGATTAGTTACTCATTTTAGCCATGACAAGGAGCTTTCCAAATTAAATTATTCTTATTTATCACCGTGTATGAGGTCTAATGTGAAGATATTTGTTGATAAGTGCATAATTTTTTAGTATGCCAAAGGGAAGCAACAAAATGCAGGTTTGTATCAGCCACTTCCTATACCAGACATGCCATGGGATTCCATAAGCATGCATTTTGTTTTAGGTTTACCTAGAACATAGAGAGGAAACGATTCAATCTTTGTAGTTGTTGATAGATTTTCAAAGATGGCACACTTTATGTATTGTTATAAAACTAGTGATGCAACACACATAACAAACTTGTTCTTTAAGGAGATTATGAGATTGCATGGATTTCCTAGGAGTATAGTTTCAGATAGAGACACTAAATTTGTTTTACATTTATGGAGAACCTTGTGGAAAAATCTTGGAACAAACTTATCATTTAGTTCATCCTATCACCCTCAAATTGATGAGCAGACTAAAGTAGTAAATATAAGTTTGTGTAACTTGCTGAGGAGTTTAGTTAATGAAAATAAGAGTCAGTGGGATCAAGTTTTACCAAAAATGAATTTTCTTATAATGACTCACCCAACAGGAGTACATAAAAGAGTCCATTCCAGATAGTATATGGAATGCATCAAAGTGGTGCTTCTAAACTCATGAATTTTGGAAAAGTAGAATTAAGGAGTGAAAATAGAGAATATTTTTTTGCAGACATGCAAATGATACATGAACAATTCAAGGAGAAAATACAAGACAAAATTCAGAGGTATAAGTAGAGGATAGACCATAAAAGAAGATATTTTAACTTTGAAGTTGGAGACCAAGTGTTGGAACATATGAGAAAGGATATATTTCCTAGAGGAGAATATAACAAACTGGTGTTGAAGAAAATAACACCTTGTAATATCCTAAGGAAATTTTCAAGCAATGTCTATGAATTAGAGTTACCACTGGATATTGGAATATCTCCAATATTCAATGTTGCATACATCTACCCTTATAGAGAATCTAAAGCACATGATGGAGGTGAAAAGGAAGATGTTCAATGGATGAATTTGTAACACACCCAGCCTTGTACCTGCTGGGCTATGCCACATTTAAACTCTTGCAGAACTTCATTCATATAAAAATTAAGAAAACAAATACATTATTCCAATATACAAATTCATTGGGAAATAATAGTAAACATATACATGTAGCATACACATGCAATATCCATAAATATAAAGACATGTATAAATACACAATATGAAATGAACACACAATTGATACTTATCTTTTATAGAATACCACCAACTACGTGCAGAACTTCCATGATCCTCCCAGCCTTATAACATGTTTCTCATAACTCTCAACAGTGGGTCACCCTCGAACTAGGACTAAACTCTACCCGGGTAAAGGGATTCCTAGCTAGGCTAAGACAAATCAGACAATAAGAAGGATCTTGTTCTAGGAGCCAAATCAAACTAACATCCTATGGTCTCTCATTCCCCACATGCATTTCCCACCCCAGGAAGTTTTCCCCTTCTCTCCTCAACAATCCTTTAGTTGCCCCACTTCCCTTCTAGGTATTCATCAACATGTCGGACATGAATTCTCAGAGCACTATAGTTGTAGTTGGGGTCCTTCAGGAAATCAATTTACCAGCAATTCTCTCACCTAAAGAGTGTTTCTCACGGGACTGACAACCCACCTCTTCAATCCATGGGCCTAACAACCCTCCTCTTCAATCCCATGGCCCTGAAAACCCATTTCTTTAGTCCAAAGCCTAAGTCAACCAGTTACAAGTAATGATGAAAAAAAAAAAACATTCAGTTAAGGCATCAACATAATTCAGGTATGGAACAGGTGATGGAAGCAACAACAAACTTTGGGTTTGGTTTACACACTTCTTATAACATCAAGTTACATGTGCGCTAGTCCTCCTAGAATTGGTACGGGTTACTGCTGGCAATAGGAAAAGTGCGAGGTATCTAAAGAGTGTGTGCAGGTTCCAGTAGTGCACGAATGATGTAGAGGTTGAATGTTGTAGAATATGGCTAAGTGCATGAATGGTTGAGTGAGTGGGAAATGGAGTAATTTCCCCCACCTTTATCTACATGCACCCCTGATGATACATGGCTCTCAAAGAACTCGTTTCTCTCCACTTGAGATTCATTCTCTTTCCCATAAGAACTTAGGATAAAATAATTATCCTCACCATAGTCTTTGGGAATAATATTATAATATTCCTTTGGAAATAATCCCTCTAACATAGCCCCTTTCCTAGGCTCTTATCCCCTTCCTTTCCCATCCTAGTGGAGTTTATTCCCCCATACTCATTTATCATGGTTGTTCTAAACATAGATGTGTATTATATTAATGATATGAGTGTTTACATATACAAAAATAGGCTCACTGGCCTTTAGCATCTAGGCTCTCTAGCCTAATCATCACATAAGCTTCCTGGCATATAATCACCTAGATCACTAGCCTATAAAACATGTTTACAATTAAACTTGGGCTCGGCCTTGGGGAATTACATTTTCCTCCCCTTATTTATGCACTATCCTCAATGCATCTTATTTACATATTACCATCACACTACTACATATTGAAAAATTTGCGATGAAAGTACCCTTTCGTCACAAAATTCAAGAGAAAAAGTTCAATTTTTCAATTTTTTTATAAATCTAGCCCGTATTCATTGCTCCCTTGATGGAATCAAACTTCCATCTATTTTGTGGTGATCATGATGATAGTGGACTATTGTTTCTATTTCGACGAATGTGCATATTTGTCACAAGAGTGATGCTAACTATTGACCATTATACTATTTGATATTGTCCATATCGATCGTTATACTATTTGACAAAGTATAAATTGATTTGGTCAACATTCTTCACAAGAGAGACGATATGACCATTATAACCGTTATACTATTTGACAAAGTGACCTAAATATAACTAGTTATTTGTTATATTTATAGGTCAGTGTTCGTCACAATTGCGACGACAGTGACCTATATATATTTTACGATTTAAATATGTTGAGACAATATTGTTATAACAACAACGGTTCTGAAAGGGTATTTTTGTGAGGAAGAATGTCACAAAATATAATTAGAGGTGGGGAAAAAGGTAAAGCGGGTAAAAAGGGTGATGGTAGATGTTATTTCCCTTGCAAAAAATGTTGCCTCATATGTCCCGTAAGAATTTTAATAGCAACAACTACAAAACATTGTAGGAAATATGGGCACATTGATGGCAGATCGAACGAATATCATCCCATGGTAATTATCTATATATTCATTATATTTTTTTATATTGTCAATTTTATATAAAATTATTAGTAGATATCGAACTGAACCGATCAAGTAACAAAAAGGGTCCCTCTAAAGGTTCTTCGTCATATTCCCATACTTCCATGTTTGCATATATTGTTCAGGTGTGAAATAATAGCACAATTTATGGATTACCATGCATGTAACAGAAGTGGAGATGGTGTTTTTCGAATGCTTGTCGATGGTTCTGCATTTAGAGAAATTGAGGAAAAATGGGCAGATTTCAAAGATGAACCTCGCAATGTTAGGCTTTCATTGGCAACTGACGATGTTAATCCATTTGTAGAGCTTAGGTCTATTTACTCAGTGTGGCCTATTTTTGTTATCAACAATAAAATTACTCCTTGGATTTCAATAAAGAGGGAGCACATAATATTGACAATGATTGTTCCAAGTATTTTCTTACATTAATTTTTTGAATGTAACATATTCATTTGTTTCATTTTTTTCATAATATATTTTGTCTATTTATTTACTTATATATACATGATATCATGGTTATAGTAATTATGTGTAATTTCAAACAATTAGATAAGTAACAGGTTAAATATATGAATGTATATATCGAACCTCTTATCGACGAGCTACTAAAGTTATGGGTTGGCATCACAATGTATGACATCTGTAAACCAATTGGGGAGAAGAAATTTAAATGATGTGGAATACTTTTATGGTCAATTCATGATGCCCTGAGACTAACACATTTTTGTGGTATGTAGCATTCTAATATTTCTCTTTAATATTATATAATTTTGTAATGATATCATGTTGCATCTTTAATTTTTAAATAATCTCATTGTATAATTGACATTAATCCATTTGTTATAGGTCTTCAAACAAAGCGTAAATTTGCATGTCTAGTTTGTGGTCCTAAGATGAAGTATCGTCATTCAAATTTTTTAGGAAAGGTGGTGTTTGATGAGTATATGCACCTCCTCCCTAAGAACCATAGGTATCATACTACTGAAAAACACATTTTCAATGGGAATGAAGAGACTGGTTTAAAACCACGAAGAATGACACCTCACCTATGGAGGTTGGAATATAATAAAAATTGTCAAGGTACTCAATTTATTTATGTATCGTAGATCATGTAATGTTTTGAATGTTTATTTTAATCATTGAATTTGTTTTACCGTATTTGATAATTATTTTTGTGATCTCTTTTATGCTTCATGAAGGTCGCCATCATGGAGGTATTGATAATGAGCTTCCACAAGGAATGAAATTTTATCCCACTCAATTCATGAGGTTTCCCTACTATGAGGAGCTAAAAATATCTCATTTGTTTGATAAAATGCATATCAGGAAGAATGTGATAGAAAAGTTATGGTAAATCATAGATGGTAGGAGGTACAAAGAAAAAGTTGTCAAAATTTGTACTGACATTCAGGAAGATAATCATGAAATGCGAAGTGTGATCCAATATTCAAATAGATTAGATGGAGTAGTAGACCAAAATAACCATCCATGGTTATTAACAGAGAAACAAAGAAATGATGTAAAAAAGATCATTCAAAGAATTAAATTTCCCACGGGTTTTTCTTCAAACATAAATAATATCTTAATGAAGAAAGGTAATTTGGTGGGGTAAAAACACATGATTGGCATACCTTCATTAAGTTAATAATTTTGGTATACATATTTATATATATTGGCCTTATACATCTTTTAATTTTTTATTTTTTTTTGTCTACTTTGGTCGAAACAAATAATGATTCATTTTTCTATTACAGTATGTTATGTTGCTATCTCTCCCAAATGACTTTGACAACAACATCAAACAAGGTATATATGATATTGGAAAATACATGACGTAAGTAGTTGTTATTTATATGAAAAATGTTCTTTCAAATTATTGTTGTACTTAATGACATGTGTTTTACTTGTAATGTAATATATTATATTATGTTATGTTGAAACATGTTATTTTCTTGTGTCATGATCTCATGTAGACGGTTATCATTGAAAGAAACCCATGAAGATTATATAAAGTATTGGAAGAGATAAATTACTCATCTAATGTGTGAAATGAAAAAGTATATAACTCCAAAAAATTTCAATGCACAAGAACACTACCTCATACACCAAGTTGAGGAGATTGAAATTTGTGGACCTATTCACACAAGGTCAATGTGGATGGTGGAGAGGCACTTGAAATAATTGAAGACATCGATTAGACAAAGAGCACATCCTAAGGGTTCTATTGTGGAGGGATATATGGTATATCAATCCATGGTGTATATTAGTCAGTATATTCCTAAATTAGTAGCACCAACTATGCATGCAGTGGATCACATTTGGGATGTGAACTCCATAAAAAACTTCGAAGATCATGAGCATCTGTTGGGGAAAGGTTGAATTAAAAAAATGAGAGGTAATATATTAATAACTGTGGATATTTGTATTAATAATACATATAAATTTTCATTTTTGAGTATATGATCATACTCATTAATATATTAATATAATTTATTTCATAAATTATTAATATTTATAACCTGCATGGATGATATAACTAATAATTAATATTACTGAATTATGATTTTTTGATTCAGTTGCTCAAGAGTGGGATGCACTACATTTATACATTGCAAAAAATCTTGACTAGATGAATGTATGGATTGAAAGATGTAAACAATATAATGGAGGTAGGTTATCATGGAAATGACTGTCTCAATTGGTTAGAGAAGCTCGTCGTAACAAAGATGTCAATGTTACGCAAAGGGAAATTTATTTAGCATATGGTTTGAATGATGGATAGGTAAGAAAATTCACCCATTTTATTCAGTTATTTTATATTATATTAATGTGACTACATGTGTATTGTGTTTTTCATATACTTTCGAAGTTATATAAATATATATGTTAATTTATTAATTGACAATGCATCTTTTACATATCTGGCATATTGTAGTTGAAACACCACAAGGTTATGTGGTGCAATGGTCATAAATTTCACATCAAACAATTGGATGAAACTAGGAAATTACTTTTGATAGTGGGATAACTGCAGTATTACAAGTCACTAATGTTTCCTCTATGAGTGACAGACATCCCTGAGAATCTAAAAATAGATACTATGGGTATTTAAATGATATACTTGAGTGTGACTTTAATTCCTTCAAATTAGTTATGTTCGATGTCAAATGGTATAGGTTACGAATGCGTGAACGCGATGAGGAAGGAACTATTATTCAACATGCCAATAGATTCGCAATGATTAAAACAATGGTGTTTGAAAGAGGACATGATTGTTGTGTTTTTCTAAGCCAATGTGAACAGGTCTTTTACTCAAATATTCTAGGTGAGAGGGATTGGTCAATTGTTGTTGGATATGATCCAAGAGGAAGGCAAATTAAGTATACTCATTTATGGGAAGAAGATGATATTGAAGATCAAGAAGATGATCCTCCAGATCATATAGAGCCGGAATATCATGCAGGGTCGACAAATGAAGAAGACGAAGAAGATCATGATCCAGGCGTAGGAGACAATATTGCAATTCTGGATGATGATGTGATGAAAATATGCTCGAAAATGACATTGATGATGATGATGATATCATCAATCCTTTCAACACCATTTCTGAACTGGATGATGATACAAATGTCAATTTTAATGAAGAAGATCAAGATACAGAATAAGGATGATTACACAGATGTTGAGGTTGGATTAGGTACGTGACTATATAATATTTTAATTTGTATGAATTATTATCTTAAAATAATTCACTTATAATGTCATGGGTTATGTTGGTGTCGGAAGTCACTCTTGGATTGCTTGCAGGAGCAAAGTCCGATGCCCATCAGTTTTATGTCACGGTTGTTCATAGATGGGTGTTCGAATTGTGGGAAACTCAAAACAATAGCGTTCCAACTCTGAAACTAGGCCAGGTATGCATGAGCAAGTGAGGTCTTGCGTAAACTTCAGACAGTGAGCTGTGGTAAAGGGTGAACAGGTAGAAGACTTGTACAAGAGAAAAACAGAGGTATATTATAAACAGTAGGTTTCTAATAGACTGAGGAAGAAGACGTCCAAATGTGATATCATCTTACATTCAAACGCAAAGCCAGAGAATGTAGCAATGCAAAAATAAATCTTTTATCATAACATAACTACAATAACTCACGCAACTCAGTCAATCACGAACTCTCTTAGCATGAGACAAAAATTAGATGGAGTAAGAAGAACTGTCTGTCATAAAACAAGAAATCTCATATACAGATGCATAAGCTGAAAGATAGAATAGTTGTTAAAACAATACAATAGGGAGCTCTGCTCAACCATCGATGGATTACAAAATACAAAGACTGAGTCTATATACTCAACAAAATTCGCCTAACATATGCGTGCTCGTCGCCCAAGGTTCTGTGTCCCTTCAGTCAAATTTCGGACGGATTTTCTTTGTCAAATGCGACCTTGACTACGCGTGGATGTTGCAAGGGGAGTAGCTAAGCCATTAAAGGCTGATCTAGTGTGTGCAAACCTCCTCCGGCTGAGAACTCAACCTGGCCTCCTGGAAAAGAGGGTACGCATGACCCTTTTGAGCAGACTGATCGCCAGACCCTCCATACCTCATACTTAATGAACGATGGGAGGCTTCAACTGCCCCTTCTAGCTGTCATTTACTCTAGGCGTAGACCAGGGTTGAGGTTGAGTCCAATGGCACTTGGAAGTCATGGATAAGAGAGGAGTAGGTCTTCCTTCCCCGAAATCGCGATGGGAAAAATGCTGGGAGACCCTAACGGTCGCCATGTGTCCCCCCGCTGATCTGACACTTCAGGATTGATTCGGCAATATGGCGGGCCCGGGTGGCCAAATGATAAACATAAACGCCCCTCCTCCAGGCCTCCTTCTTGATGACCAGACGCCAAAACCATGGGCCCGACTCTGGGCGCTTTTGGAGCTTCAGGATTCGCAGTTTCGAGAGGTGAAGCGACGAGGAGATCTTACCGCACAAACTCTCGAACACCGACATGGTGTAGATACGTGTCGCGCGTACTTCAGATGGATGGCCCAGATATTATTTACTATTATAAAGAGGATGTCCTCCTTTCACCCGCTCGCTTGAATCGTAACCGGAACAAGGGTCCTTTCACATTGTTCTTGGGCGCTTCTTGCGCAACCTACAGACCTGGATGCTCTCGAGCCCAAGACAAGAATTATCACTAACATTAGGCTCCATGGGGGATATAGTCATCCCTTTGATGCTCTAAGAACTCATTCTGCAGCTTCAGTGCCTTGCTGTTGGGCTATGGAGTCAATCTCAAAACACCCGCTTCTGAAAATATAGGCCGAAAAGTAAAGCAAAGCAAGCAAAGCTACATGCTCAAAGGAGCTTATTTATATACAGTCCTAAACTAATAAAATACTTTACATGGGGCTAGGTGAAAGCAGACTTCCACCATAGCCAATCAAGTAACTTCCTGAAGGGAAGCTCTTTCCTTATGTCAATGATCACAAACAGTTGATGTAATCGTGACAGCAGAATGGTTACACTCTTCAAATTCTCCTTACAAGTTGAAGTTGAGATGGGATATGGCGGCTTCAAAGCATAAGGGAAATGCCACTCCATGTATTTGTGGACAGGGTCATTGAATGAGTGGCCAATTCTAGGAAATTGGTGACAGACAGCCTCTTCTGCTACATAATTGTTCACACATAGCTGAATATCTCTGATAAGCATAGGTGGGTGAATAACTGATGTAGGCTCACTGATATCAGGCAGTGGCTGCTTGCTGACTGGCTTTGGAATGAAATATGTGTTCGGCTGCTCTTCTGGTTCTTCCTCATCTTCTTCATGCATTCCCCCATATTTTCAATAGGGAACGGTCTCCCGATCCTCCCTTTCAATCCCAAATGTAAATACATCATGGGAAATCTTGTGAAGGAAGAAAAAACAATCCTCTTCCACAATGTCTTCTTCGTTTAATTTTGAGACAGCAGGCTCATCGGGGGCAGATGCCAATGCATCCAAGAAATCTTCAATAATCTCTTCAAAAGAGTTGCTCAGAGCATCTACCATGAAGACTGGAAAATCCTCTTTGCTGCCTTCAGAGTGCACAAGTGGGTGGAGGACAGATGCAGGCCGGCCAATGCCAGATGACACCTGCCCACAAACAGGCTCTGGACAGGAGATGAGTTGTCTACCTTCCTCTTTATGCTTCTCTGTGCTTCCTACAAGTCTAGTAGAGTTGATTTCCACCCATGGCCTTTCCTTAATTAATAAAGGAACATGCTCTATAATGTGGTCTTGGAAATCTTTCATAGAACAACACTCACCTGTGAGTATTGGTGGACTAATGCTATTATAACATTTCAAAAAATATGAAATGTAGGACTCCATGCATATGGCCACGGGATCGTGGGACTTATGAAAGAATCCTGGTCACTTCAGAAGACCAGGATGTTCTTCTGCAAAAAAATTTCTACTCACAAAAGAATGTCCCTCCCCCTTATGGGAAAACCACTCTCGATCTTCTACAACTACGGATTTTACCCCAAAAAGATGATATTCAAATAAAGGAGCAGAAGGATCTAGGTCATAATGACTATTTCTTGGTTCCTATTCCAGATCTGATCCATAATTTATATATCCTTGTTCAGATTCTGAAACAGACTGATAGTTTTCTTCCTCCTGTATATGCAAATCTGCTTGCTTATGAGTCCACCTGCTAGCCTTGATGTTTTCTTCAAACTCTATAGCATCCTCAAAAAGAGGTATCAATGATGAGGATTTCCTCTCTCTTAGGAGGAAGACTAGCTCTAGATGCTGAGCCATGATATAGTACACCATAGTAGCAGTCTCTGTGGATCTGATCTCTACAGGCATGCTATGGTAAGCACTAAAAAATCTTCTGTTGAAAATAACCAAGGTTTCATCTTCCCCTCTCCTCAAGGCATTAAACTCGGACCAATATTGATCAAGGGACTTGTTCTCACCCCAACCTTTTAAAAAAGCATAGTATAGTTCAGTCCAGGAACCAATAGAACCAGTCTCCAAACATCTAAACCATGTTGTAGCATCTCCTGACAGGGAACGTGAGAACATCCTCATGACAACATCCTCGTGAATGATCTCAAACTGATCAATAAGGGTCTCAAAGACATCCATATGCTTCTCAGCTGTAACATGACCTTCCTCAGAAAATCGAGGAAGATACTCAAAGAAATCATGAGGATAAGGGTTAAGGTGATATGGCAGCCGTAGATGTTTAAACAACCTATTTCTGATTTTGACTTGAAAAGCGGTGGGTTGATCATGGGATTCAACGAGAGGCTGGGAGGGCTTAGTAGGAAAAACAGGGGGTAACAAGGTCTGAGAAGACTGTGAATTATCCTCAACCTCCTCAGGACTACAAGGGCATCTGACTCGAAGAGGAGGTGTGATACAGATCTCATCTTTAAGGATATGTAGAGGCGAAGGCACAAGATCAATATCTACAACACAAGAAGAGGGTATGCTTTCTTCTTCCAAGGCTGAGTGGGTAAGAGGAGCCTCAGGGACATCAGAATGTACAAAGAAGAGGAAAAAATTCTCTATAAATGAAGGGAAAGAGAAGAATGAGATGATAAAGAAATACAAAACTTCATGTAGTAAGCTCATAAACTGATACTTGGTCTTTCCCTTCAACATGGACTTCCTTCTGTCAACAGAATCCCCTCCGGTGGAGTCTTTAAATGTGGAGTCGCCAGGTGAATGTTATTTATAATGAGTGTGTCTAGTCTTCATTCACCATCAAAGACCAGAACTGAGCTTTGTGTATCCTAAGTGCTACCAGGTGTAGCCAGAGGAACAACAAAAGAGGAATTACCAGGTGTAATGACCTCAGAGGAGTCGCCAGGTGCAAGTGCAATCTTCAAGGGTTCTGATATCTAATGCACCCTTAGAATTAGAAGATCGTTGTCATTCTACCCAGGGAAAATCTTCAACTTCGTCCCTGGCAACGGAGCCAAAAATGTTGGCGTCAGAAGTCACTCCCGGATTGCTTGTAGGAGTAGAGTCGGACGCCCATCAGTTTTATTTCACGGTTGTTCATAGATGGGTGATCGAATGGTGGGAAACTCAAAACAATAGCGTTCCAACTCTGAAACTAGGCCAGGTATGCATGAGCAAGTGAGTTCTTGCATAAACTTCAGACAGTGAGTTGTAGTAAAGGGTGAACAGGCGAAAGACTTGTACAAGAGAAAAGCGAAGGTCTATTATAAACAACAGGTTTCTAACAGACTAAGGAAGAAGACGTCCAAATGCGATATCATCTTACATTCAAATGCAAAGCCAGAGAATGAAACAATGCAACAATAAATCATTTATCATAACATAACCGCAATAATTCACCTGACTCAGTCAATCACAAACTCTCTTAGCATGAGATGAAAATTAGATGGAGTAAGAAGAACTGTCTTTCATAAAACAAGAAATCTCATATACAGATGCATAAGCTATAAGCTAGAATAGCTATTAAAACATTACAGTAGGGAGATCTGCTCAATCATCAATGGATTACAAAATACAAAGACTGAGTCTATATACTAGGCAAAATTCGCCTAACAGAGGCATGCTCGTCGCCCAAGGTTCTGTGTCCCTTCAGTCAAATTTCGGATGGATTTTCTTTGTAAGATGCGACCTTGACTGCGTGCAGTTGCTGCAAGGGGAGTAGTTGAGCCATTAAAGGCTGAGCTAGTGTGTGTAGACCTCCTTCGGTTGAGAAATTGACCTGGCCTCCTGGAAAAGAGGGTACACAGGACCCTTTCGAGCAGACTAATCGCCAGATGCTCCATACCTCATACTTAATGAACGATGGGAGGCTTCAACCGCCCCTTCTAGCTGTCATTTACTCTAGGAATAGACCAGGGTTGAGGTCAAGTTCGATGGCACCTAGAAGTCACGGATAAGAGAGGATCAGGTCTTCCTTCCCCAAAATCGCGATGGAAAAAATGTCGGGAGACCCTAACGGTCGCCACACGTCCCCCCGCTGATATGATGCTTTGGGATTGATTTGGTAATATGGTGGGCCCGGGTGGCCAAATGATAAACGTAAACACCCCTCCTCCAGGCCTCCTTCTTGATGACCAGGTGCCAAAACCATGGGCCCGACTCTGGGCGCTTTCAAATCTTTGGGATTCAGGGTTTCGAGAGGTGAAGCGACGAGGAGATCTTACTGCACGAACTCCCGAACACCAACATGGCATAGATATGTGATGCACGTACTTCAGATGGATGGCCCAGATATTATTCACTATTATAAAGAGGTTGTCCCCCTTTCACCTGCTCGCTTGACTCGTAACCGGAACAAGGGTCCTTTCGCGTTGTGCTTGGGCGCTTCTTGCGCAACCTACAGACCTGGATGCTCTCGAGCCCAAGACAAGAATTATCGCTAACAGGTTAATTACATGATTTTAAGTTTATGTGATGTTTTTATATCCTATGTTACATGTTGTTTAATTATTATGTAAAACCTAAAAAATAGTTGCCAATATACTAAAGTATGTGGTAAACTAAAAATATCATTTACAAATAGATAATTTCATGTACCTCCATTAAGAAAAAAAGTTATAGTTTATATGCATGAATCTTAATAGGACGTTGCTTTCAATTATTTTCTATTTTATAGATTGGGTATTGGGGATCAATTGAGAGTGATGTGAGGGGGAGGGGAGGTGGCATATGAGCTTCCACCTTCACTTGGTTGGCCTTGTTTAGTAGAGGATAAATTATTCTCGAAACCAAGAGAAGCTCTTTCATTTTTATACCATCATGATCGTATAAGATGTCATCACTATTGTTTTCATAGTATTGCATCAACGAAGTTTCGATGAACGTGTTTGTCATTTCTATATAATTTTTTTTGAAACTCCATTTTTCTTTCAAAGTACACAAATTGGTTGACGCAAGTTTTAAGTTTGCATCAGTCTTTCTTCATTTTTCTTTCAGGTTCTACAATAATGTATATACAATGTATCTGTGTCATAGTTGTGATGAAAATTCCCTCTTTTTCGTTGATTTCTTAATCAACACCATAAAAATACTCCCTTGCAGTACTAGATGCATGGATGTGTGTACTGTCAAACAAATTTTACAAGGAACAAGGAATGGAAGGTGTACTAGGACTAGACATGGGTAATAGTGACCCGTGAATGGGGCCAACGTTAAAAATTTTTCAAATTGTTTTTGTATGCACTGAAATTTGACATGGATAGACTATTCACATGCCTTAACGATATGGGAGGGTTTCTGGACTCAAAATTGACTCACACACCCACTTTCTTCCATCATCAATTCATTATGTAAACCATAAACCCTATTTTTCATATGTTCTAGTAGATATGTTAATGATTCCTAATTTCATATTTGTATTTGACTCAAGGTACAACTAGCTTGCAAAGTATCAACTTTTAATTTCAATTTTATAAACCAAATATGAAATGAATCCTAATTAAAACCATCAAGTGTTGGAATTTTTCATTTAAGTGTAGTGTCATGTAGTTATCTTTTAAAACATAGAGAGAGTAGTCTCTATAGTAGTAGAGAAATATATTGATATTGTATTCTCTTTTGAGCTAATGTTGATCTTTTTAACCTTCAAGAATAGGTACTAGAGGAGAAAATCAAGGATAATTTAGTACCCATCACTTATGAAAACATTTTCATCGGCAAGAGAGACAAAGAATGGAATTCGTCGACAAGAGACAAGGAAAGGATATTGTTGTTATAGCGACGAATGTGAATAATCTTGCGATGAATTAGCTATACTATCGATGAAAAAAGTTCGTCAATACTACAGCTAATTGGTCACAAGAATATTTACATGGGATAAACAAAGGAATTGGATGATGTAGTTCCAAGTATAGCTAATTCGTCACAAGTATATTCAAATGTACACATGGGATACAATTCGTCGCCTTTCTTCATTTTTCTTTCACGTTCTACATTAATGTATATACAATGTATGTGTGTCATAGTTGTCATGAAAAATCCCCTTTTTTCATTGATTTCCTAATCAACACCATAAAAATATTCCCTTGCAGTACTAAATGCGGGGACGTGTGTACTATCGAATAGAATGGAAATTGTATTAGGACTAGACACGGGCAACAATGACATGTCAATGGGGCCAACGTTGAAATTTTTTCAAACTATTTTTGTATGAAATGAAATTTGACATGGATAGACTATTCGCATGCCTTAAATATATGGGAGGGTTTATAGAATCAAATATGACTCACACACCCACTTTATTCCTTCATCAATTCATCATGTAAACCGTAAGCCCTAATGTTTTTTCCAAGTACACAAATTGGTTGACACAAGTTTTAAGTTTTCATCAGTCTTTCTTCATTTTTCTTTCAAGTTCTACATTAATGTATATAAAATGTATTTGTGTCATAGTTTTGATGAAAAATCCCTCTTTTTCATTGATTTCTTAATCAACACCATAAAAATAATAGACACGAGCAACGGTGACATCTGAATGGGGCCAATGTTGAAATTTTTTCAAACTGTTTATGTATGCATTGAAATTTGACATGGATAGATTATTCGCATTCCTTAACGATATGGGAGGGTTTTTAGACTCAAATTTGACTCGCACACCCACTTTCTTCCATCATCATATCATCATGTAAACCATAAACCCTATTTTTCATATGTTATAGTAGATATGTTAATGATTCCGAATTTCATATTTGTATTTGACTCAAGGTACATCTACCTTGCAAAGTATCAAATTTTAATATGAAGTTGATAAACCAAATATGAAATTAATAGCTAATTCGATAATATAGATAATTCGTCGCAAGAATGTGTCTTTGAATGGTGTTACATGGTTTACAAGGAGTGTAGGGCTTATATCATGAAATGTAGTGTATTCTATAAGAACAATCTCTATGCCAAACCTCAAAATGGATAGTACCATATCTTGTTCATAAGAAAAATATTCTTTGTATGTTTCCTTTGTGGTGGCTCAAGCCCTCACACATGATTCATGACAATGAAATGTAACAATTTGACTATTGAATGATGGTGTTATGTCACCCATGGTTAAGGAAAGAAAATAAGGTTCTTAGGTCCTATTTGAATATTCTTAGAATTGAGATTTGTTACCTAGTCCTTGATATTTGGTCTTTGTGTGGGACATTTTATGCCATTAGTATGTTTTTTACAAAAATAATGGATCTTGGGGACTACACCATGGTCAAGGGACAAAAACAATTAGGACCTTAGGACCAAAACAAAGCTTTTGTGGTACAAGATGTGGGGACGTGTGTACTGTCGAACAAATTTTACAAGGAACAAGGAACATAAATTGTATTAGGACTACACACAGGTGATGCAGGAGCATTTCTCCACATCATCCAACCAGCCAGCCACATTGAGCACGTGCATTCAAAGCTGAAGAGAGAGGCGCAGTCTTCATTTAAATATGAATTGAATGTAATTAAATGTTTAAGTTGTTGAGCTGGGAAGTCGTGCCTTTGTGCAGACATTAGGTAGATCGGCCTTTAATGTTTGTAAGGATGAGATCTAGATCCAGATGCTAGACTAGATATCCCATTCAATGCAATTAAATAGGGTACGTAGGTTGGAGGGAAGAGCTTGAAGAGCCCCCTCAGGTAAAAGAGATTTTGTATCTCATTTTGGTAGTTGAGTCATAGATTTTGCGTAGTTGAGTTAGAATATGAGTGTAGAGATAAGAGGAGAGAAGAGTCGAGACCTTGTTACAGGCCATGCTCAAGAACACCTTGTAAATACAGGCATTTTCCATATTTAATACAAAGAGCAGTTTTTCCTGCATTATTATGTGTTGAATGGATGTCTGTGAGTGTTCTTTATATGCTGTGAATGTATGTTAGGCATTTGCAGGTTGTTTTGATTTCAGGTGAAGGTCTTTGAGGCTTCATTCCAGGAGGGTGTGACAGAACATTGTGGGTTCTGAAAGTCGTGCACAGAGGATGCATTTCTGAACGTTGCGGGTTTAGAAAAAGATGTGTTGTGGCACAAGGACTGGAGTCAACAACTCATGAGGAAGACCTCAAGGTTACTGAACACCTTGGAGGCAAGGCTATGTAGGAGAGACACAGTTGCAGATAGAAGATCTGAGAAGTTCTGTGAAGCTCTGCCAAGTGAGCATTCAACATATGCATAGTGGTGCACAGAGGAAGAACTCTGTTGTGAGTTCAAGGAAGAAACAAAATCACTGAGGATTCTATAGAGATCTTCCAGGTGGGCATTGAGAACAGGCACAGGGTGTTGAAGAATAACTCTGCTATGAGTTCAAAGAGAACCAGAATCACAGAGGATTCTGAGAGCTCTTCCAAGTGGGCATTGAGCGGGTGCATAGGTGATCTGGATTATTTTCGGCACGAAATGAGAGCAGAGATATAATAAAGAAATGCACATAGATATCGCGTATATCCAGTAATATAATAGAAATATATCATAGGTGCAACCATAAACACAGAGATATAGTAATACACAATTTCTATTAATGAAATAAATGTAGAGAGACTGTAAAAATACAGAGTGAAAGACTCGCTAGAATGGTGGCAGCTTATCTCTGAGAAGAGATGTGACGGCTACTCGCATTCACAAGAAGATGATTACACTGAGGCTCAGAAGGCCCTTTTACAATAGACAGGATTTCCAAAATTCCTATACATCCAAAAACCTAACCCTAGGAGATGAAGTGCCAAAATTCATGTGGGCCCCGTTTGGGTAAGTGAGTACATCAACTTTTCGGGGTCGTAACTTTTTCATACAATCTCCGTTTTAGGCATGTGATAGCTCGTTGGAAAGGTATTGTCGAGGAGATTCATTTTGGGGGATCAATAATTCCTTTGAATATCATTTATAACCTCTATATAGAAAAACCTTCATTTGTACCCTCAAAATGGCCCCGGAAGTTAAAACCTGCTAAAAATAGTAAATTGCCAAAATGGCCAGAAAACTATTTTGAGCCATTTGGAAAAGGTGGGTGGCCACGGATACCCACCTGGATCAATCCTCCCTCCTTTGGAAGCAATGGTCTCCATTGCGTTGAGTTCCTGAGGGAGAGGAAAAAGCATTTGCTGAATTTGCATCTTGGTGAGTTGCTTGTCTTTTTGGAGAAGTCGCGCTGCTTAGTTTGTGGAAATCTATCACAAACCTGTGGCTGGAAGGTTTGGACCTTTTTAACTAGTCTGGCTATTTTAGATGACTATGTGAAAAAGGAATCTTTGTGATTTGCTGCAACCTTGTCGACCTTCTTCTGTTGGATAGAAGGTGCTTGGGCCGAAGCTTTGGTGGCTGCAGTATCCTTTTGTTCACCCTTTGAACAGATTGTGGAGAAGATCAATTTTGTAGTATGAGATACTACCTTGCGGCACTATTTAGGTTGGGCAGTAGTTGCAACTACCTCTGGTATCCTATAGAGATGACCCCCAGAGTAATAATGACACTATGGGGTCAAGACTCATAGATAGCATGGTGTTTCCACATATATGGCTGGCCCAAGAGAACATCACAGACATCTAGTGGGGAAAAATCACATAATACCTCATCCTTTAAGGGTTGGATGTCGTATGACAATTGACAGTGTTGGATGACATGAAGATCTCGTCCTTGGCGAAGCCACCCAATGTTGTATGGTTGTGGGTGTGATGTTGTCGACAATCCCAACTGTTTGACGACCTCTGTTGAGATGAGGTTCTTCTGGCTTCCGCTATCAACAATAAAATGCAGTGGGGTCCCCTTCACCTACATCTGTGAATGAAAAAATCCACTCCCTCGCTTCTGGATCTATTGGTTCTTCTGGTTGAATTGTTGCGGTTGCAACAATAGCAGTGGGGTCTGCATCGATGATCTATCTTTTACCAGTATTTTCAGAATCAGATTCTGAATCAGGGTTTGGCTCCTTATCTTTGATCTCCGCCACCAATGATTTTTTTGAGCAACATTAATTAGTGTTGTTCCAGGGGCTTTTGTGGAAATCACACCATTTTCCGGTGTCCTTCTTTGTCTTCCCATGACCCTTCTTTTCCTATGGCTTGGACTAGTTTTCGGGAGAATGTTTGTTAGGGTTGTCTTTCTCATACTTTGGTTGTTGTGGATTTGCAAACCCGAACTCCCATTTGTTCTGGTTCTTAAATTTCTTCTCAATTTTAATAGCATATCGATAGGCAACACCGAGTGATGAGATGTCCAAAAAATCCATTTCATTTTGGATGTATCTGTGTAGAGCCCCACGGTATTTCAGAACCAAATGTCATTTGGAGTCTTTGATACCTAGCTTGGTGCACAAGGTATGGAAGCTATTGGTGAACTCTGAAACTGATTGGCCCCTCTCTTGCCGCAGTGTGGTCCATCTCATGTACTGGTCCTCATAGTTGCCAACAGGGTAATACTATTCCTTTACTGCATCCACAAAAAAATCCCAAGTGGGATCGACC
>JZKD02S1786473.1:487134-505486 GCA_000966675.3 Picea glauca
AAAATTATGAACAGAGAAATAACCTTCTAGCAGATTTAACCATTTATCTAGGGCATCTGCATCTATTTGACCTTCAAATACAAGAATATCAAAATTAACCTGTACCTTGAAAGGCAAGGTGCCTCCAAAGTGACCTCTTGATGAATATGCATCAGATGCTATCAGTAGGCATTGAAGGATGTGGGAAAAATTCTCCATCATTCTGTCCCTCTATCGCGTGAGAGCTTGCTCAAGCAACAGATTGATAGGATCGTCTTCTTTGTCATTTTTATTTTCTTCTGCCATTGAGGGTTTCTTGGGTGTGCGAGAGAAATTTTCTTCAAGAGAGACAAGCTTGAGACCCAAATTTCTATACTCGGACCTCGTCGGCGACATGCACTGAAAAAAAAATGATCAAGAGCAACCTTCTCTGATACCACTAATCCGGATTATTTTCGGCACGAAATGAGAGCAGAGATATAATAAAGAAATGCACAGAGATATCACGTATATCCAGTAATATAACAAAAATATATCAAATATGAAACCATAAACACAGAGATACAATAATATATGATTTCTGTTAATGAAATAAATGTACAGAGACTGTAAAAATATAGAGTGAAAGACTCACTAGAATGGTGGCAGCTTATCTCTGAGAAGAGATGTGACGGCTACTCGCATTCGCAAGAAGATGATTACAATGAGGCTCAGAAGGCCCTTTTACAATAGACAGGAATGCCAAAATTCCTAGACATCCAAAATCCTAACCCTAGGAGATGAAGCGCCAAAAGTCATGTGGGCCCCGTTTGGGTAAGTGAGTACAACAACTTCCCAGGGTCGTAACTTTTGCATACAATATCCGTTTTACGCGTGTGATAGCTTGTTGGAAAGGTATTGTAGAGGAGATTCATTTTGGGGGCTCAATATGGCCTTAAAATATTCTTTATAACCTCAATCTTGGAAAAACTTCATTTGGACCCTCAAAATGGTCCCGGAAGTTAAAACCTGCTAAAAATAGTAAATTGCCAAAATGCACAGAAAACTGTTTTGAGCCATTTGGAAAAGGTGGGTGGCCACCGATACCCACTTGGATCAATAGGTGCACATGACATAGAACTATTGGAAGTTCTGAGAGGATACTCTGCCAGGTGGGTATTGAGTAAGTGTGCAGATAGGCACAGGAGAAGAGAACTCTTTGAGTTCTGGTATTCTAAAGGAAGAATCCACGGAAGGATATTCACAGGGTTGTTGAACACCCTACAGACTCAGCAAAAGGTTACTTGAGGCAAAGGATAGCCAGGAGGGCATCCATATTTCTCCATCTACATGAGAAGGAAGAATGATAAAATCCCTTAGGGGTCTGAGTGTTTGAGAAGCTTAGGAGAGACAACACTGTGTGTACATGAAGACTCTGCAGAGGTGTAAGAGTCAAAGAATCCTTTGAGGATTCAGGTGCACAAGCTCAGGAGGAACAATGTTTCCACGCATGCAGTGAAGCTCATAGTCCAGAGTTCACAAGAGGAGGAGACAGGCAAAGGTTGAGGCCTTTGGGAGATTTGGAATTCTCCATCTACAGGAAGAAGGTGTGTGCAAGCTTAGGAGAGCACAGCAGCCATCAGATCAGTCGGAGGAAGAGATCTGGACCATAGGTTTACACGTCCAGGAGACGCATAGGAGGAGCAAACAGAAGAGTAGATCGTGGACCGTCATATGTTCACACAGAGACCCAATAGCTGTCGCATTTGTCGAAAGTTGCACGAGAGTTAAACCTTTGTGAACAACAGAGGGAAAATCCCGACGAGAGGCATTGGTGCATCAGGATATCGACACTCGGGGTATTGGAGGTCCTAAGGTCGAGAAAGCTGGGACATTTCAAGTTCTGAAACAATGAAAGAATCACAGTTGTCCGTCTGAGGGAGGACGCGTGTCGTGTGATCATCCATTTCGGAGATCCGGGCACTGATTCGTAAAGGTGAGTCTCGAAGCCATTGGGATATTGGAGTTCGTGATATCAGGAGTCATGAGGGAAAGAGATCGGGAATTTTCATAGTGAAATTCCTGGAACTGATCTGAGTCATTCGTCAGTTGGGACACATGGGAGAGGTCGAGCGACCCATCGGTATATCGGCTACCGGGGTTTGGAGTTGACAGAGGATTCCTATCATCAGGGTATCAGAAACTCTGAAATCGTGAGATTGGATTAGGGTCGTCCATCTGTTGGGTATGTGTGGCGAATATCTAGACTATTGGGGGAAGTCCCGATAGAAAAGTCAAACCAGCGCATCGGGGTTCAGCATTTCGCGAATCCTGAGGGTAAGACTTTCGGAGCATCAGAAGTCATGAAATCGCGAGAGGTGATCATAACCATCCATCTTGAGGGGACGCGTGGCAACGATAGAAGCCATTGGAGAAGTCCCGAAAGGAATTCATCCATCGACATTTCAGGAATCGGGATATCGTGAATCCCGTGGACAAGAGGTTTACGCACTTCAGCATTGCAAAGTCCAAAACCCTAATAGGGAGGTAAGGGTGCAGTCTTATGGGATAGTGGTCATATGGGCCAGGATTTTAGCCATGGGAGATGACATGTAAAAGCATGCATCGAAAAATCGGTGATCGAGAGATCGTGGGGTCAGATATTTGTGACATCGAGGATCACAGAACCCCAAAACCCAATATTGAGTCAGGGAAGATCACGGTTGAATGAAAAAGGCCGTGAGGGAGAATTAAGGACCTGTGGATCGGGTTGTCAATAGAGATTCCAGCAGGGAATTAGAAGAGTCGATTCAGATCAAAGGGGAATTTAGATTGATCCTGTGAGCAGGAGCGCGACGAGGTGGTGGTCGTGTGTGATTACTGCATCAAGTGGCATCAGAGATTGATTCTTGTCTGTATACTTCATGCAAGAGAAGCAAGGGATAAGGAGCACTCTGATACACATCAATTGGTATCAGAGCTTGATTCTTGTCTGTATACTTTAGGCAAGATAAGCAAGGGATAAGGAGCACTCTGATACGCATCAAGTGGTATCAGAGCTTGATTTCATCTGTATATTTCAGGTGAAGCGAGAAGGAAGAAGACAAAGAACTAGAGACTCTGTGGTGATTGTTCGCGGGAAAGCAACAATCAAGAAGACAGTTAGGGAGACTGTAGGATGAAGCTGGTAGCACTCTTGGTGCAGAGTGAGAGAAGCAGGTTTGCTAGGAAAGCAGACAGAGACAGCACCATGGTTACTGAAGGCCATAGGTATGCTGGGAGGAAGAGCAAGGAAAAAAAGCTTGCAGAAATGGATAAAGAGCTCGCTGAAATAAGGGCAGACATAGAATATCTTGAACTGTGGATGTGGAAAAAAGCAAAGCCAAGATGGGTGTATGAGTGGCTCATGAAGGAGCCGAAGGCAAAATGGCCAGTCAAGGAGTTGATGGTCATAAGGTAGTGGAGGCTGTTAAAAAGATGGTTGAGGTATGTTGAAAACCTCAATGGACCAGAAGAAGAAATTATTTAGGTATGTAAACTAGAGATTGGGAGAGATCTCGGTGCAATGGGATCGGTTGAAGATCTCAAGAAATGCTAGGAGGGCAGAGAGGAAATTCCAGTTTGTCAAGTGGGCAATGAGTTGAGATCACTGCAGGATCTCACAGATTGTCAGGAGGACAGCCAGGGAATTTCACATTGTCATTTGGGCAATGAAATGAGGTCGTTGCAGGATCTCAAAGACTGCTAGGAGGGAGGTGAAATCATCTCAGATTTACAGGTGGGCAGAGATGAGAATTCGAGACTATCTAAAGGTCTCATGGACTTGGAGGTGAGTTCAATTCAACAAGGAGTGTTGATGAAGATGGGGTCAGTTGATCTCATAATATGACAAAAGAGCAGCGGAAGCATCCCATATTGCCAGGTGGGCAGAGATGAACAAGTGAATTTTGATCAGCCAAAAGAGTTGACAGAGCAAATGAGACTGTCTAAGGGTCTCATAAATTCAGAAATGAGTTTGGATCAGCATGTGCAGCTGACAAAGGAGGATGACGATCAAGATAATATTATGATGATTGGGGGAATTGGAGTATTCCTACCACTTTCCCAGGAAGAAGCAGAAATCTGTGTTGCAGGTGCAGCAACAACAGAAGAACAATCAGCTGAGACTATCAAGGAGGAATTGGAGCAGGTGTTTGAAACTGCCCAAGAAAAAGCAGATGAAGGGGAAAATGAGTATTTTGAGGAATGGCTCATTACTTTCAGCCAAGAAGTTGAAAGAACTATAGCATTGGAGCTGACAACAAGAGAAGCAAAAGGAGAAGACGAACATTCTGAGGAATGGCTCAACATTTTCAGCCAAGAAGTTGAAGAGATTGCAACATGTAAGTCTGTAGTAGAAGAAAGATAGGAGACAAACATCATTTGTTTTGCTGATATGTGGCAACAGGTTGAAGCCCCGGAGAGGAGGATGAGAGTGTAGAGCATGCACATCCAACAGGTGAAGTTGGAAACTGATGAAGGAGGTATGGGAGATCATGATGATCTCCTCATGTGCCAAAACTTTTCCATCTAGGGAGACTGCAAAAACAGGACCAGCCATTGGAGCAGCTGGATGAAGTGATCAAGGAAATTAGAAGGCTGATGTTGAGGTCAGCAGAAAATGCCAGCGAGGAGAAGCTGAGCAGAAGAGAAGAAGCAACAACAACAACATAGAAGCAACAGCAGCAGCAAGAAAATGGAGCAGATGGGAAGCTCCAGATATTTGTTTGGGATCCAAGAGGATTTCCAATAGCTGAGATGGGAAGCTCATGAGAAGGAGCTCATGAATTTTGCAGTTGAGGAGTATGATGCAGTAGCATCTCTCCACGTCAGCCAGCTAGCCAGCCATGTCGAGTGCGTGCATTCAAATCTGAAGAGAGAGGCGCAGTCCTCATTTAAATTTGAATTGAATGTAATTAAATGTTTAAGCTGTTGAGCTGGGAAGCCATGCGTTTGTGCAAGCATTAGGTAGATCAGCCTTTAATGTTTGTAAGGATGATATCTAAATCTAGATGTTGGACTAGACAACCCATTCAATGCAATTGAATAGGGTAGGTAGGTTGGAGGGAAGAGCTCGAAGAGCCCCCTCAGGTAAAAGAGATTTTGTATCTCATTTTGGTAGTTGAGTCGTAGAGTTTGTGTAGTTGAGTTAGAATTTGTGTGTAGAGAGCATAGGAGAGAAGAGATGAGACCTTGTTACAGGTCGTGCTTAGGACCACCTTGTAAATACATGCATTTTCCATATTTAATACAAAGAGTAGTTTTTCCTGCATTATTCTGTGTTGAATGGATGTCTATGAATGTTCTTTATATGCTGTGAATGTATGCTAGGCATTTGCAGGTTGTTTTGATTTCAGGTGAACGTCTTTGAGGCTTCACGCCAGGAGGGTGTGACAGAACACTACGGGTTCTGAATGCCATGCACAGAGGATGCATTTATAAGCATTGTGGGGTTATACAAAGACGTGTTGCGACACAAGGACTAGAGTCAACAACTCAGGAGGAATAGCTCAAGTTTATTAAACACCTTGGAGGCAAGGCTATGTAGGAGAGACACAGTTGTAGATAGAAGATCTGAGGAGTTCTGTGAAGCTCTGCCAAGTGAGCATTGAGAATATGCATAGTGGTGCACAGAGGAGGAACTCTGTTGTGAGTTCAAGGAAGAAACAAAATCACTGAGGATTCTATAGAGCTCTACTAGGTGGGCATTGAGCACAGGCACAGGGTGCTAAAGAAGAACTTTGTTGTGAGTTCAGAGAGAACCAAAATCACTGAGGATTCTGAGAGCTCTGCCAGGTGGGCATTGATCAGGTGCATAGGTGCACAGGAGACATAACTGTTGGAAGTTCTAAGAGGATACTCTGCCAAGTGGGTATTGAGTAAGTGTGCATATAGGCACAGGAGAAGAGAACTCTTTGAATTCTTGTATTCTCAAAGAACAATCCACTGAAGGATCTTCACAGGGTTGCTGAACACCCTACAGACTCAGCAAGAGGTTGCTTGAATCAGAGGATAGCAAGGAGGGCATCCATATTTCTCCATCTGCAGGAGAAGGAAGAATGATAAAATCCCTTAGGGTTCTGAGTGTTTGGGAAGCTTAGGAGAGACAACATTTTGTGTACATGAAGACTCTGCAGAGGCGTAGAAGTCAAAGAATCCTTTGAGGATTCGGGCACACAAGCTTAGGAGGAACAACATTTCCACACACGCAGCGAAGCTCAGAGTTTGGAGTTCGCAAGAGGAGGAGACAAACAAAGGTTGAGGCCTTTGGGAGATTTGGAATTCTGCATCTGTAGGAAGAAGGTGTGCGCAAGCTCAGAAGAGCACAGCAACAGTCACATTGGTCAGAGGAAGAGATCTGGATCGTATGTTTTCACGTCCAGGAGACGCACAGGAGGAGCGCACAAAAGAGGAGATCATGGACCGTCAGATGTTCACACAGAGACCCAACAACCGTCGGATTTTTTGAGAGTTGCATGGGGGTTAAACCTTCATGAACAACAGAGGGAAAATCCCGACGAGAAGCATTGGTGCATTGGGATATCGACACTCGGGGTATCAGAGGTCCTGAGGTCAAGAAATATGGGACATTTCAAGTCCCGAAACAGTGAAAGAATCACAGTTGTATGTTTGAGGGAGGACGCGTGTCGCGTGATCATCCATTTTGATGATCTGGGCACTGGTTTGTAGAGGTGAGTCTCGAAGCCATCAGGATATCGACATTCGCGATATCGGGAGTCATGAGGGCAAGAGATCAGGAATTTTCAGAGAGAAAGTCCCGGAACTTATCTGAGTTGTCCGTCAGTTGGGACACGTGGGTGAGGTCGAGCGACCCATTGGTATATCGGCTACTAGGGTTTGGATTTGACAAAGAATTCCTGTCATCGGGGTATCAGAAACTCTGAAATCGTGAGATTGGATCAGTTTCGTCCATCTATTGGGGATGCTTGGCGAAGATCTAGACTATCGGGGGAAGTCCCGATAGAAAATTCAAACTGACGCATCGGGGTTCAGCATTTCGTGAATCCTGAGGGAAAGACTTCCGGAGCATCAGAATTCGTGAAATCGTGAGAGGTGATCAGAACTATCCATCTTGAGGGGACGCGTGGCAGCGATCGGAGCCATTGGGGAAGTCCTGAAAGGAATTCCTCCATTGACATTTCGGGAATCAGGATATCACGAATCTTGTGGACAAGAGGTTTACACACTTCAGCATTGCAAATTCCAAAACCCTGATAGGGAGGTAAGGTTGTGGTCTTATGGGATAGTGATCATATGGGCCAGGAGTTTATCTAGGGGAGATGACATGTAAAAGCGCGCATCAACAAATCGGTGATCAAGATATTGCGAGGTCAGAGATTCATGACATCAAGGATCACGGAACCTCGAAACCCGATATTGAGTCGGGGAAGATCACAGTTGAATGCATAAGGTCATGAGGGAGAATTAAGGACTTGTGGATCGGGTTGTCAACAGAGATTCTAGCAGGGAATCAAAAGAGCCGATTCAGCTCAAAGGGGAATTTAGATCGATCTTGTGAGAAGGAGCATGATGAGGTGGTGGTCTTGCGTGCTTACTACATCAACAGGCAACAGTGACATGTGAATGCAGCCAACATTGAAATTTTTTCAAACTATTTATGTATTCACTGAAATTTGTCATGGATGGACTATTCAGATGCCTTAATGACATGGGATGGTTTCTGGACTCAAATTTGAGTCACACATTCACTTTCGTCCATCATCAATTCATCATGAAACCATAAACCCTAATTTTCTTTCAAAGTACACAAATTGGTTAATGCAAGTTTTAAGTTTTCATCAGTCTTTCTTCATTTTTCTTCCAGGTTCTACACTAATGTATATACAATGTATCTGTTTCATAGTTGTGATGAAAAATCCCTCTTTTTTGTTGATTTCTTAATCAACACCATAAAAATAATCCCTTGCAGTACTAGATGCATGGATGTGTGTAATGTCAAATTAATTTTACAAGGAACAAAATTTTTACTAGGACTAGACACGAGCAACAGTGACCTGTGAATGGGGCCAACGTTGAAATTTTTTCAAACTATTTCTGTATGCACTAGAATTTGACATGGATAGACTATTCACATGCCTTAACGATATGGGAGGTTTTTTGGACTCAAATTTGACTCACACACCCACTTTATTCCATCATCAACTCATCATGTAAACCATAAAACCTAATTTTCTTTCAAGGTACACAAATTGGTTGATGCAAGTTTTAATTTTTCATTTGTCTTTCTTCATTTTTATTTGAGGTTCTACATTAATGTTTATACAGTGTATCTATGTCATAGTTGTGATGAAAAATCCCTCTTTTTTGTTGATTTCTTAATCAATGTCATAAAAATACTCCCTTGCAGTACTAGATGCGGGGACATGTGTACTGTCGAATGAATTTTACAAGGAGTAAGGAACATAAATTGTACTAGGACCTATGAATGGGGCCAATGTTGAAATTTTTTCAGACTGTTTCTGTATGCACTGAAATTTGACATGGATAGACTATTTGCATGCCTTAACGATATGGGAGGGTTTCTGCACTCAAATTTGACTCACACACCTAGTTTCTTCCATCATCAATTCATCGTTTAAACCATAAGCCATAATTTTCTTTCAAAGTACACAAATTGGTTGATGCAAGTTTTAAGTTTTCATCAGTCTTTCTTCATGTTTCTTTCAGGTTCTACATTAATGTATATACAATGTATCTGTGTCATAGTTGTGATGTAAAATCCCATTTTTTCATTGATTTCTTAATCAACAGCATAAAAATACCCCTTGCAATACTAGATGTGGGGACGTGTGTACTGTCGAATGAATTTTACAAGGAACAAGGAATGGAAATTTTACTAGGACTAGACACAGGCAACAATGACCTGTGAATGGGGCCAACATTGAAATGTTTTCATATTGTTTATGTATGCACTGAAATTTTACATGGATAGACTATTCACATGCCTTAATTATATGGGAGGGTTTATGGAATCAAATTTGACTCACACACCCACTTTCTTCCATAATCAATTCATCATGTAAACCATAAACACTAATTTTCTTTCAAAGTACACAAATTCGTTGATGCAAGTTTTAAATTTTCATCAGTCTTTCTTCATTTTTCTTTGAGGTTCTACATTAGTGTATATACAATGTATCTGTGCCATAGTTGTGATGAAAAATCCCTCTTTTTCATTGATTTCTTAACCAACACCATAAAAATACTAGACACGGACAACAGTGACATTTGAATGGGGCCAATGTTGAAATTTTTTCAAATTGTTTCTGTATGTATTAAAATTTGACATGGATAGACTATTCAAATTGTTTCTAGACTCAAATTTGACTCACACACCTAGTTTCTTCCATCATAATATCATCAGGTAAACCATAAACCCTAGTTTTCATATGTTCTAGTAGATATGTTAATGATTCCTAATTTCATATTTGTATTTGACTCAAGATACAACTAGCTTGCAAAGTATCAAATTTCAATTTCAAGTTGATAAACCAAATATGAAATGAATCCAAGAATAATTTGATATCATCGCAAGAGAGACAAATGTAAATAATCTTGCGACAAATTAGCCATACTATTGACGGAAAAATTTCATCGATAGTATAGCTAATTCGTCGCATGAATGTGTCTTTGAATGGTGTTACATGGTTTGCAAGGAGTGTAGGGCTTATATGGTGCAATGTATTGTAGTCTATAAGAAAAATATCTACGCCAAACCTCAAAATGGATAGTACCATATCTTGTTCATAAGACAAATATTATTTGTATGCTTCCTTTGTGGTGGCTCAAGCCCTCACACATGATGCATGACAATGAAATATAACAATTTGACTATTGAATGATAGTGTTATGTCACCCATGGTTAAGGAAAGAACATAAGGTTCTTAGGTCTTATTTGAATCTTCTTGAAATTGAGATTCGTTACATAGTCCTTGAAAAAATACAAAAGACTTATGTAGCAGATAATTGGTCTTTGTGTGGGACATTTTATGTCATTAGTATGTTTTGTACAAAAATAATGGATCTTGGGGACTACATCGTGGTTAAGGGACAAAAAAAATTAGTACCTTAGGACCAAAACAAAGCTTTTGTAGTACTATATGTGTGGACGTGTGTACTATCGAACAAATTTTACAAGGAACAAGGAACAAAAATTATACTAGGACTAGACACGGGCAACAGTGACCTATGAATGGGGCCAACATTGAAATTTTTTCAAATTGTTTCTATATGCACTAAAATTTGTCATGGATAGACTATTCACATGCCTTAACGATATGGGAGGGTTTATGGACTCAAAATTGACTCACACACCCACTTTATTCCATCATCAATTCATCATGTAAACCATAAACCCTAATTTTCTTTCAAAGTACACAAATTGTTTGACGCAAGTTTTAAGTTTTCATTAGTGTTTATTCATTTTTCTTTCAGGTTCTACATTAATGTATATACAATGTATCTGTTTCATAGTTGTGATGAAAAATCCCTCTTTTTCGTTGATTTCTTAATCAACACCATAAAAATACTCCCTTACAGTACTAGATGCAAGGACGTGTGTACTTTCGAACAAATTTTACAAGGAATAAGGAACGGAAATTTTACTAGGAATAGACACAGGCAACAATAACCTGTGAATGGGGCCAACGTTGAAATTTTTTCAAATTGTTTCTGTGTGCACTGAAATTTGTCATGGATAGACTATTTGAATGCCTTAACGATATGGGAGGGCTTCTGGACTCAAATTTGACTCACACACCCACTTTCTTTCATCATCAATTCATCATGTAAACCATAAACCCTAATTTTCTTTCAAAGTACACAAATTGGTTGATGCAAGTTTTAAGTTTTCATCAGTCTTTCTTCATTTTTCTTTCAGGTTTTACATTAATGTATATGTTTCATAGATGTGATGAAAAATCCCTCTTTTTCATTGATTGCTTAATCAACACCATAAAAATACTCCCTTGCAGTACTAGATGCGGGGACATGTGTAATTTCAAAAAGATTTTACAAGGAACAAGGAATGGAAATTGTACTAGGACTAGACATGGGCAACAGTGACTTGTGAATGGGGCCAACGTTGAAATTTTTTCAAACTATTTTTGTATGCACTAAAATTTGACATGGATGGACTATTCACATGTCTTAATGATATGGGAGGGTTTTTGGACTCAAATTTAACTCACATACCAACTTTCTTCCATCATCAATTCATCATGTAAACCATAAACCCTAATTTTCTTTCAAAGTTCACAAATTGGTTGACGCAACTTTTAAGTTTTCATCAGTCTTTCTTCATTTTTCTTTCAGGTTCTACATTAATGTATATACACTGTATCGGTGTCATAGTTGTGATTAAAAATCCCTCTTTTTCATTGATTTCTTAATCAACATCATAAAAATACTCCCTTGTAGTACTAGATGTGGGGACGTGTGTACTGTGGAACAAATTTTACAAGGAAAAAGGAACGGAAATTGTACTAGGACTAGACACAGGAAACGATGACCTATGAATGGGGCAACAATGACCTATGAAATGAATCCAAGCATCATTTTTTATCGTCGCAAGAGAGACAAATGTAAATAATCTTGTGACGAATTAGCTATACTATCGACAAAAAAAGTTCGTCAATAGTATAGCTAATTCATAGCAAGAATGTGTCTTTGAATTGTGTTACATGGTTTAAAAGGAATGTAGGGATTATATGGTGAAATGTAGTGTATTCTATAAGAACAATTTCTATGCCAAACCTCAAAATGGATAGTACCATATCTTGTTCATAAGACAAATATTCTTTGTATGTTTCCTTTGTGGTGGCTCAAGCCCTCACACATGATGCATGACAATGAAATGTAACAATTTGACTATTGAATGATAGTGTTATGTCACCCATGGTTAAGGAAAGAACATAAGGTTCTTAGGTCTTATTTGAATCTTCTTGGAATTCAGATTCGTTACATAGTCCTTGAAAAAATACAAAAGACTTATGTAGTGGATAATTGGTCTTTGTGTGGGACATTTTATGTCATTAGTATGTTTTGTACAAAAATAATGGATCTTGGGGACTACATCGTGGTTAAGGGACAAACAAAATTAGTACCTTAGGACCAAAACAAAGCTTTTGCAGTACTAGATGTGTGGACGTGTGTCTCAAGCCCTCACACATGATGCATTACAATGAAATGTAACAATTTGACTATTGAATGATAGTTTTATGTCATCCATGGCTAAGGAAAGAACATAAGTTTCTTAGGTCCTATTTGAATCTTCTTAGAATTGAGACTTGTTACATAGTCCTTGAAAAAAGATAAAAGACTTATGTAGTGGATATTTGGTCTTTGTGTGGGACATTTTATGCCATTAGTATGTTTTGTACTAAAACAATGGATCTTAGGAACTACACCATGGTCAAGGGACAAAAAAAATTAGAACCTTAGGACCAAAACAAAGCTTTTGAAGTTTAAGGGCCATGAAATAGGCGTCAAACAAACATTTAGAACTTTGTACGGTACAATTTTCCTTTGAGTGGGATATGGATGCCACAAGAATTTTTTCACACCACATATGGGAGTCAATACTTATAACATCATTGAGGGAGGAAACCAAGGGCTTTATGTTGTAAACAAACATTTATTTTACTTAATGGCCATGAAGAAGGACTCCAATTCAGAATGTGGGAACCATTAATATATTTTTTATATCAAAATAAGAATGGATCTCTTAACCTATAACATGGCCAAGGGAGGAAAACAAAGGCCTTAGGCCCTACACAAATTTCTCAGGATTAATGGCCATGAAAAAGGCCTTAAAACACCACACTAATCATCTCTTCATAATTTGTGGCCATTGGGTAGGATATGGAAACCACTCACAACTTTTATGCACCATGTAAGGCACATGGGATCTTGTCCATGGTCAGGGAGTAAGATAGGCCCTATTTGAATGTTGTAAGTATTAGGATTCATGTTGTAGTCCTCAAATAACCACACAAGACTTGTGTAGGGTATATTTATCCTATGTGTGGAATATTTGACACCATTAATATGTATTATACAATAAGAATGGGTCTTTGGGACTCAGGCCATAAATGAAGCTTTCTTGTGATAAATAGCCATGGAAAATGTCTTTGACTAGGAATATGGAAAAAATTAGTATGTTTTGAACAATAAGAATGGGTCTTAGAATTACCTCCACCATGGCCAGGGGAGGAAAAAGATATATTTAGGTCCTAGAGAAATCTTCTTAGGGTATTTACCATGGCCAGGGAATGAACATAAGGTGATTATTCCTTATTTAAATATTCTCAGGAGATAGGAGAGAGCTTTGTGATGCAGTCATCAAAAAACTAGGCAAGACCTATGCAAGGGATCTTTCACCTTTGTGTGGTATCTTTATCATCATTGATATGTTTTTTCAAAGAGTAAGAATGGATCTTAGGGACTATACCATGTTGAATGGAGGAAAACAAGGAACTTGGGTCCAAAATGAATCTTTTTGAGTTTAAGGGCCATGCACTAGGCCTTGAACAACCATGTATATCCTTTCTAAATAATATTTAGCCTCTAAGTGGGATATGGGTGCCATTAGGAGTTTGTTTACACCACATATGGGATTAAAGGCACATACCATCATTTAGGGATGAAAACAAGTGCCTTAGGCCCTAAACGAAGCTTTAATGTGTTTAATGGCCATGAACAAGGCCTCCAACAAGGAATATGGGCACCACTAGTATGTTTTTTTTTTTTTTTTTACTGGAATGGTTATGAATTTTATTAATAGGGAATTCCAACTGACCGCAGCCTTACAACCTTCAAAAAAAGGCTTCTATGTTCTATTACATGTTGTCTTTTTCAAGGGATACAAATTTTTATTGGATCTCCATCATTTATGCTAAGGTCTCATTGGGCCAAGAGACAACCTTTGTTGGCTAATTTGTCTGTTTCTTTATTTGATTCTCTAAGAATATGATAGAATTTGAAGGAGGTGAAGTCTTGTAGAATATGTCTTAGCCTTTGCAGATTCTTTTTTATGCTAGCATCATTAAACTGGCCTTTCAAATGTATCATTTTTATCAATATTTCAGAGTCTCCAAATTCTTGCAGCTCTCGATGTCCTCTTTCTTTGGCTATTTGGTAGACTTTTATCAAACTCGGGATTTATGCTTGATTTTTGGTTCATTGTCCTAGTCCCTAGCTAAAGGTTTCTTGTACTCTCCCTTCAATGGAATAAATAAGTCCTCTAGTTCCCGCTATCCCAGGGTTTTCCTTGGATGCACCATCAAAGAAAACTGTAGTTATTCCTTGCTTCCTCCACCAACTCTGGAATATATCATCATTGTCTCTTAGCCTCCACTTAGTTTCAAGATGGGGTTTTTCAATGTTGTAGATCTGATGGGTAAGCAAAAAGGTGTCGAGCCAATTCTTTTCCTCCTGCTGCAGTGAGGTATCGACTTTATGGTTTTGAGAGATCAAAGTTTCTAGGAGAAGGGATTTTTATTTTGCTGCTACCATGTTGGGGGTCCAGGATGTATTGTTGAAAGTTTTCTCGTTTCTTGCAAGCCAAAGCTTCCAGCACACAAATTTGGGGATGGTGATCCAGACTCTGGCCCATAATGAGTTCAGTGAGAGCGAAGGGTAATGATCCTTCCATGTAATGAAAAGATCTACGACTAAAATTTTAGTGGGGGAAGCAACCTTGAGACCATGGAGTATGAGAAGCCAGACTTTATTTGCAAATAGACAGTATATAAATAGATGATCCATGGTTTCCATGGCTTCTTTACATAATGAGCATCTGTGTGGGCCAAAGATATTTTTTTTCATTAAATTTTCACCAGTCGGGATCTTTTTATGCAATAAAGTCCAGAAGAAGAAATTTACTTTGGGTAGCGCCATTGAATCCCATACCTCCATCCAAAATCTTGCAAGGAGGGATCTATCACTCTGATATTGTAGCATTTCATAGCCTTTGGCTGAGGAGTATGATCCTAAATGTCCCCAACCCCATTTGTCTTCTTCTGACTTGTGCACTGGAGCTGCATCTCGAAGCTCCTCTTTAAGCATTTCTAGTTGTTGGAGGACATGATCTGGAATGTTTCCAAAGTACCAGTCTGACAAGAAGCCATTGTCATCCCAATTCGATATGTCATAGATGCTCTGTTTTCCTTTGTGTTATAGGAATTCACAAATTTCAGACAGGCTGGCGTTTGATGCTAGAGGCGAATGTCCCATTATCCAATCTGTCCATAATCTTACCCACTTGCCATTCTTGGGATGTGATATAGGTTTTCCATGAAGAATCACATTCCTTTAATGCAGAGTTGCCATAACAGCGTGCTCTTCCTACTTTTGATGTTTTGCAAATTTCTGATTTTAGCATTTGGTATGTATTTGTACCTCAACGTTTTGCTGATGGGGTGAAAGGGATCGCTATGCATCTTCCACAGAATTTTACAGCCCAAATTTTTGTTGACGAGATCTGGATCTCAGATTTGAAGCCTACCTTCTCTCAGGGGCCTCTTTTTTGTATCCCAGTTAACCAGGTGAAATTTGCATTGGTTCCCTTTCCCACCGTGCCACAAGAAGTCTCTCAATTATTTGTTAATTTGCCCATATATCAACTTGGGTGCCATGAGGTAGGACGCTTGGTAGATCGGCAGTGATGAGAGGAATTATTTTATTAGAGTTAATTTACCTCCATGAGTGAGCCATTGACCTCCCCATGCAGTGATTTTGCCTTTGATTTTTGTTATCACTCCTTCCCACAGGTTGATTTTGTTTATGCCCAGTGTTAATGGCAGCCCAAGGTAATTAATCTTTTCCCAATTGGAATGCCCAATGAAACCCAGGCTGCGTGCTATTATTTGTGTTTCGTGCTCTGTTGCATTCCAACTATAGACAATGCTTTTCCTTTCACTTATCAGTTCTCTAGACACTTTGTAATATGCTTGAAGAGTATCCTTAAATGTAGAGGATACTCTATTAGAAGCTCCTCCAAGCATGAGAGAGTCATCTGTGAATAGAGCGTGATTTAAAGGTTTAATATCCTTCGTTATTCTCAAACTTGGGGTAGCTCTTGTTATCCTGTCCTGCTCTATATTTCTGCTGAGCGTATCTGCCATTAAAATGTATAGAAATGGAGAGAGGGGGCAGCCTTGCCTCAACCCCCTCAAGGATTTAAAAAATTCTATTGGTCTCCCATTTACCAAAGGGGCTATCCATGGGCTGTTGGTGCAGGATTGTATCAAATTTACAAACTCTTTCTCAAATCCGAAGGAAAGAAGCACTTGATATAGGAAGGACAACTTTACTCTATCGAAGGCATTGGCCATGTCTAACTTAATCAACATGCCTTTCTCTTTTCTGAGGTTGCTAGAGTGCATGGCTTCCTCGACTTGGATTACATTGTCCAGGATGTGTCTCCCTTTGACGAAGCCTCCTTGCAAGTCTGAGATGAGTTTGCCCAATAGAGGCTTTATTCTGTTTGCAAGGAGTTTTTCAATTATCTTGTAAGAGGCATTACATAGGGAGATTGGCCTGAACCTATCAAAGGAGATGGGATTTATTTCTTTCAAAATTAATGCAAGGAAAGTTGAGTTGGTGCTACCACCCAATTTTTCTTTCTGTAGGAATCCTTTTATCATTCTGATGAGGTCGGGTTTGATTATATTCTATTATATCCTATAAAAATGAATGGTAAACCCATCTAGCCCTGGGGCTTTTTCGGGGTCCATGGACCAGATGATTTTGTTGATTTCTTCTTCATTGGTTGGCTTCAATAGTGTTGTGTTGTCTTGTTTTGTGACCAGTGCCAGAATGTTCTTGAGGAATTCTTTATTTCCTTCTTCATTGTCATCGTTTTCTTTGTTGTAAAGATGGTGGAAGTGTGAGGCAGCAGCAGCCTTTATTTGGTCTATTCCTGTGCAGATCTTCCTGTCATTGGTTGTAATCAAAGTGATGTGGTTGCTAGAGAGACGAGCTTTATATTGACGATGGAAGTAAGATGTGTTTCTGTCTCCAACTTCTAGCCAAAGATTGCAAGACTTTAGTCTCCAATATTCTTCTTCATTTATGAAGGAACTATATGTTTTACATTAGGCTGCTTGCTCCTTATCCATTTTTGTTTTAGTAATATCTATTATTTCCATTTCACTATACAACTTTCCTAGTTGTTGCACTGAATCCTTTCTTTGGGTATTGGGATTTCTTACTGGGAGTTTGCTCCATTCCTTGAGGGCCTTTTTTGTTATTTTTAATTTTTGTTCCCATACATAGTTGGGAGAGCCAGTGACTGAGGTGGACCATGCAAGTCGGACCATCTCTACAAAACCACTCTTTTCTTTCCACAATGGACTGAATCTGAACGGGATTGGCCCCATTTTTTCTTCCTCCTCTAGCAATAGCAGGATGGGTTTGTGGTCCAAGGTGAGCTTGGGGAGGATGGTTGAGGAGATAAGATTCCTTTCCATAAGAAAAGTACTTTGGACCAAAAACCTATCCAATCTGGCAGATATGTGATCTTCCCCTATCTTATTATTGGTCCAAGTGTAAAGCCCTTGTGTGGTTTAAAATCCATTAGGTCCCAATAATGTATCATGTATTCTACTACATAAATCATTTGATCCTTGTTGTTCCTTCCTCCCCTCTTTTATTTATCATTCATGATGAGGTTAAGGTCTCCAACAATAATTATATTGTTTGGGGAGTTTAGTTCTGTAAACTCATTTAAAGTTTTCCAACAATCTTTCTTTTCAGAATACAATATCGGTACATATAAATTGAATAATGTGATGGTTAACTTACTTGTTGTGTGCTTTAGCTATGTGAAACTCCAATGTTGAGTGTTGTAGGAGTTGACGAGCCTGAACTTTTCTTCCTTCCACAGGGTTGATATTCCTCCGGAGGAGCCCCTTGTGCTTATTTCTTTTCCTGTATTCTTCTGCCAATTCTTTTTGTTGATCTCTAGAAAGGATTCAAATTCGATTTTTGTCTCTTGAATCACGAGGATGTCTTCTAGTTCCGCTTTCATTAGATCCTTGACCGCTTCAATTTTCGACGAATTCCCCAAACCTCTACAGTTCCAAGAGACAATTCTCATTACTTATTGTTGGGGGTGGTTGGGCCTCCTCCTTTTAGGGGCCTTTTTCTTGTGTTTCTGTCGATTGACATTTCTATGGTAGGTTGACTTCCTTGGGTCTTTTGTCTTTCTGCCTCTTCCTCCCCTGCTTCTTTGCGGGACTTTCTTCCTGCTCTTTTGGTTGGCCTTTATAGGATCTCATCCTTCGAGGAGCTTGGTGATTCTAAAACTTTC
>JZKD02S1786473.1:518583-542855 GCA_000966675.3 Picea glauca
CCTCTGCACTCCCCCACGTGGAAAAGTGTACATACTTCTGGGGTGTAAATACTTCATGGGGTATAAACACGGCTGAAAGCAAGGACCTCTGAATCAGGAAGATAATCAGGCTCCAGAACCAACAATTATAGAACATGTTCACATCATAATTTTTGTTATGTAGGTGATATTATATCTCTCTCCAAGGTTGGGTTACCTTTAACAAGGTTCCCAATACCTAAAATATATTGACTCTATTTTTCATAATTAAAAAAAACCCTTTATGAATGAACATGATAAGATATTGGTCAACAAGGCGAAGCCCCTATGATCCTTATGAGTATTCAAGATGTGTATGGTGGTCTCTATAATCATAAAAGTTTACTATGTTAGAAATGATGACATTTGATTAAATGTTGTATAGGTGTACTAAGTGAACTATGACATTTGCATGGTATTTTTAAAATTTGGGTCCTTTTGCTTCCATTTATTTGGATAATTAGCTCATACTTTTTGTCATTAGCAGTACTGCACACATAGTAATCTATCAATAAATTATTTCTTTGCTTAAAAACTTTTGCTCCTTCCCATATCTAGTTTTCATCAAAGTTGAAATTATTGCATTTCATTTTCCTCTTGCATGGTTTAAAGAGTCAAGTCATAACTCCATCATTTGCACGACCACTCCTTTGAGTAACAACAACCTAGAATCAAGCGCTAATTAAAATTTATCTAGAAACTTTTCTAGGGATCCTCAAACCCATCTTAGCTTAGGTGTAGAGCTTTGGAATAGGATTGTGAGAATAAGTTTCCAAATATGCTAAAAAAACATAAAGCCTTGAGTTAGGGAGTGAAATCCATTTTCTATATCATTGACTTTGGGAAGCCCTTATAACACAAGGGTTAATCACAAGGTCACATTGGGGCCCTCAAAGTAATCAACCCTACTTTGTTGGTATTGGTGTCGACTATCGATTGTTCCCCTCTTATTTGGTATAGTAGGTGGTACCATAGAGGCTATAATATTTTAGACTTCCTACACAAGGTGACAACAAAGGGAAGGTTGTGTTGCACTTGGGATCGACGTTCGCTAGACTTACTCAGACTCTTTTGAGGGTTTCCCATTACTCGGTGAGGTAAATTGCACTAGGACATTAGTTCCTTAAGCAGGTTTTCAACGTAAATTTCCCACCCATCGAAACTCAACCCCTTTGCGCATTGATTTTGCGATGTTGGATTCCATCACCAACTAGCACTTCTTTGTGAGAAGGTTTGTTTGCATGCTTGACTCCTATATTAATTAGCATGTGTTGTTTTTTCTCCGTAGTTGACCTTAGGATTGTGTTTGTGTCTAATGACATTAGTTCCGGGTTAATTCATCATTTGATCAATACAAAATATGGATACCATTAAAATAAAATGGAATAAAGAGGTAACAAATAGCTCATACCTAACTTACATCTTATAAGTCTGCAACATTGTTCTTTATAACACTTAGTGCAACAAACACCAAATGGAATGGTTTACACAAGTTCAATGGAGAATGTGATTAGAGAATTCAAAATATTATCATAAACCCACATCTCACATATTTGTACATGCACCATAGATTCACAATCTTTCATGAAGAGGTCCAGGAGAAATGCCTCCATGCAAAATTGTCCACATCAGAATTGTCCATGTCCTTGATGGAAATATATAATATTCCCTTCAAGATATTTTAGTCCTTTTCCTTATTAAAAAGGATGATCCCATTTTGGAAGTGGTCAAAGACTAGTTTTATCCCCCCTCTATCTGGTAAGTGCTACTTCCTATACTAGCCCTCCCCTACAATAGGGAGTGTTGTGTCCCTTTTCTTGAAAATAAGTGAGGTTCCTCTTCTTCCTCCCAACATTATTCCAACCTCTTAGACATGAATACATGCAGCCTAAAAACTAATGTTTAGGGAAACTATAATCCAATCATGAACATGTTCAACATTCCACCCTCTTTCATCCATGGTATATGACCACGTACTCATCCAAGTATGGGAGGCGAAGGTGGGAATATACAACCATTCAGTTTTCCTCCAAGGTGTTGAGCTAGAGTTCTCACAAGGCATTGATATATTGTGAGGTCCTCACATTCAACTCACTAAACCTCCCTCTTAGCTTGAAAATCACCTCTCTTCCAAGCAAGAGAGAAGCCCCTCCTCTTAGATCAATAGTCATTTCCCTTGATCTGACCCTCTCCTGGCCTCTTCAACATATCCCGATTTTGATGGAACATATATCTTTCCTTGTTTCTTTCAAGTGGCTTCTCCAGTCACTATCCATGGCCCAATTGAAACTTGGGTCTCCCCATCAACCATTCCATTATCCCTTATATCCATGAGTACTATTGGTACATCTATATTTATGGTTCTTCAAAATTTACCTTGAAAATTTGTCCTTGATATATTCTAAACAAGAAAAGTAAATGTGTAGCAACAAAAATTGGCCCCTTACATTGAAAACTTTCCAAACCTTAGCCAAGGAATGTAGTTGTATTGTAAATACACCACATAAAATCTTCACCACCCAAATATAGTTGTATTGTAAATAGATCCTCCCACTTTCCCCTTATAATATGCAACCATTCACTAAGATTAATCCATATTTTATCTTCACAAAAATGTGGTCTTGCCATTAATTCTTAAGAAACAAATACTTGAAATATAGGTTCAAATAACAATTGGCGTAGCTTACTCTCCAATGCACATATGAAGTTGAAATTGTAGGTGGATATTCCTCTTTAAATATTCTTCAAAACCCCTTTTGCAACACGTGAATAGGAGGTATTGTTGAAATTTCCTTGAGCCAAAGATTCTCCAATATTAATTTGTACCCTAGAATGCATCTCTTTCTTTGTCTCTAGGATTAGTAGGTGCATGGATTCTAACTATACATAGTTACTGACCATTTGTTGGGACATGGGTAATACCTTAATGTCTTGAATTGTCTGCCATAAACCTTATTTGGTTGACATTTCAAAGGTCTTTACAGATTACAAGAACTCCACTAGATACTGCCTTATGATAGGATATAATAAAAGAGGCTTCCTTTCAAATCATATTCACAACCCTAATCTACATTACTAAGTTGACTAAGAACTAGATGGCATTCAACTAACACAACTATTTGAGACTTCCAAGCCCTTATTAGCCTATTTAGCTCAATTGATTAGACAAGCAGAAGGAAATTACCTATAGGGAGGAGTTTTGTGCCCCCACCACCTTTTGGGAATTAGCAACATAGTAGACCACATTCCCACCTTTAAAATCGAGGAGGAAATCCATGTAGTCATTAAGTGTTTCTATATGTCCTGCTTGCAAACTTGGACCTACATGATGATTGTAGTCTTGCTTTACAGAAACTGATTTTTGCCTCTTGTAGGCCTCAAATTGGAGTAGTTCTCCTGAAGATATTGTTAGCATTCTCCCTCCTTGGATCGTTGTCACTGCAAACTCTGTCACACCTTGAATGCTTCCATAAGACACTATAGCACTGAACACAATGCTTCAATTGTTACCACACCACTCATTAGTGGGTGACTCTCCCACACTCATCATCTAAACTAAGTTATGCATGCCAAGTGTTGCAACCCAAAACACTTCCACTAAGGTGTTCCTTGTTGTGGTGTTCTTTCTAGGGACTCACTTGCTACCTACAACCTTATCATGTCATAGACCTATCCAACCTATAAATTCACACTCTTCCATATTTGACTACGATGTATTCTCCATTAATATTTATCAACCCTTTTCTCCACCAAGACAATGACACTTTTTTTATCAAAACTTAAGACAAATCGCTATGCACCATATGCACAAGTTGTTTCTCTCTAGTGATGACCTCACCCATATTGCAATGCAACTTGTAATGTGTGTGGATACACCATGTCAAGTTCCTAAGTCACAACCGACTCATCCCATTTTCCTTCACCTTGATCAAGATAGTACAAGTGGAAAGTGCATTTGTTCTTTATGGGAAAACAAAAATCTTTACATCCTCCCCCACTTATGTTCAATGTTTCCCCAACAACATCCTCATAAATTCTACATGTCTCTGTAAACTAACCACTATACTACACAGAATCACCATCCATTTTAAACTAAAATCACTTCAATTTATTCACATTGCCACACACACTTGTACTTACCTTCAACTCCAATTTCCCATGCCTTAGTACACCTTTGTTTTCATGCCTTCAAACAACCTAGGTAGCTAGTCCAATTATACATTGAAAACCATGAAAGTACATCATCATGTGTTGTAGAATCAAACACTCCTACTCAGATTTTCTAATGCACTTATTTGTATGGGATTCTCTTTTTAATAGACTCAAGTGCCTGATCTCGCATTTAAAATATGATAATTCCTACCAACTTACACCAAACTATGCACTTACTTCCTTGTGGGGTGCTTTGGCTCCACTACCTTCCAACCTAGTGGTGATTCATCCTATGATTTTGTTTAGTGATAAAAGGATGGAAAGTGGCCACCAATTCCACTAGAAAATCTAACATTGGAATCCATTCCTTCCTTAAAGTCTACATCATTTTTTCTAGAACTCCTTAAGTCAAATGAACCATCCAATGAAAGTTTAGACCAAATTGATTCTCTAAATAGACATCATATCATCATACATATCATTTGATGTGAGGATGTTACATATCATCCCACATCGATGGGTACCATTGACAACAGACAGAGAAGGAAGTATAGATAAGAGAGAAAGAAGTTTTGGAGTCATAGAGTCTTGTGGTCGACACAGTGTGAACTATTTTGTTTCCTTTTACTAAAAAATACCGTGTGTTGGCCACTTAGAGCGACATACGCCAATTTTTTAAGGCTTCCACCTCTTTAAAATGGAGGTCGACAATGTTAACGCTAAAATCGAAGATGTTTCTTTCACCCTTTGGAGGCAAACATTATTAACACTAACATCTAAGATGTTTAAAGTCTGCGCTAATAGAGATTTCAAAACAAACAACAACATTTAAGATGCAGTGTGTTGTATAAAGACGAGCTTGGAAGTATTCTTTACTAAAACTAGGTTGCAAGTGTTCTCTTCTTTGAAAGAGTATGGGATGGAAGTTGCGAGTGTTATCTATGTAGAGAATGGGATGGCATGATCAAAATATGTATTTATTGCATTGTGTTCATACCACTTTTTGTTGTATCATGCAATATTTTTGCAAAATAGAAAATATGGCTCATGCCTTTAGTGTGCCTTATGTTGGAGAAAATATGTATTTATTGCATTGTGTTCATACCACTTTTTATTTTTCTTTAAATCAATTAATGGTTGTTTCATTGGGCGTGACCTAAAATGGGCTCACTTTACTTTGATGGGATGGGAGCTAAAATTTATTTAGGTTGGGTTGATTCAATAAAAATCATGAAAATTGAATGCATCATAGATGCATACACATAACATTTTATTCATCCAGACGAGGATTTGTAGATGAAGATGCAAACTAGTGTTTTGTAGCAACTAATGGTTTTTTCATTGGGTGTGATCCAAAATGGGTTTATTAATTGGATGTGACCCAAAATGGATTTTCTTTAGTTTTACCCAACACAAACAACATATACAACATGACAAATGAATGCATCATTGATCCACGCATGTAAGATTTCATTCATCTACTCAAAGGATTGTACTTGAAGGTGCAAAGTTCTAATTGACAAGAAGGAAGTGGCCAATAGCACACATCCACAAAACAATTCTAATTGACAAGAGGGTAGTGACCAACAACATACATCCGCAAAACTATATGAGTAAATGATATTTCACAATATACAACACTCTACTCAGTCATAACCTGATGTGTCTCAATTATGCACAATTTTCAAAGACTTTGTATCAATATCATGCTTCTATTCAACATCCTTGTATGCGGCTTCGAGTAAATCTTGTCCATGAGCTCTTATAATGACATGTATTCTCCTCTCCCTAAATTCAATAACCATTGTTGCTATTTGGGTTCACAATTCTTTTTCTTCATTTATAATTTTATGTTTTTGTTAATTCAATGTTAGAAGCTTCAACTAAATCTAGTAAAATTATAGAATACATGTATTTTTACATTGTAGGTTTTTGCAACCAAGAATTTCATACAAATAATCATAAATTTGTTGGCTTGCAATTTCAAGGGAGTTCCTCGTTCATGGGAAAACTTTAAGAATAAACAAAAATAATTACAAGATAAAGAGATCGGTTTTCTATTAACAAACATTGTATTTAAATAACCATTGCTTCAATGTTATTTTGTTTGCATTCATTTCTAATTACCCTCCTATTGCATCATAATCCAGTGTTTTTTATGGCACGTGAAATGCTTCCCTAAAATGCACTCGAGAAAATATGTTACATGCTACAAACCCCTAATTACATGCACAATGGATATATTGTTATGCAAACAATTTTTTCTAAAGATTTAACATGATTTTTTTCAAAAGAATCAACAGAAAATGTAGATGAACATAGAAAATATGATTCTTTGTGTGCAACTATTGATAAGGGCATCGATTTATATATATATATGTCGTCGCAAGAGCGAAGACCTCAAGAAATCTTGCGACATAATTTCTATACAATCGACGAACAATTGTATAGCAATTTTTGCGGAAGATACATTGTAATCGTCGCTCTTGCAATGCTCTCTTTGATAGCTGATTCATCGCAAGATTTATTCATCTTATCGCTCTTGTGACAATCTCCCTATATTTTCACTTGTGAAATGATCTCCCTCTATTGTCTCTCTTGTGATGATCTCTCTTAGTTTTCACTCTTGCGATTATCTCCCTACTTATCGCTCATGCGATGATATCCCTACCTTGTCTCTCTTGTGACGATTTTCATTGCTAGTCTCTCTTGCAACGATTTCCCTTCCTTTTCACTCTTTTGACAATTTCCCTACTTTGTCACTCTGGCAACGGTACTTCCTAGTGTCTTCTCTCTTGTGACGTTGCTTCATGTTCTTCGCACTTGCCACGTCATGCAAATCTATGTTTGGGAGACCGAAGATTCATCACAATATCCACGACATAACATCGCAAGAGCATCAAAATAGACATCACAAAATGACCCAAATTTACTAGTGTCAATATTTAATCTTCAAAAACATGTGGGTATTCTACCCGCATAGCATCTTCATGCTCCCAAGTTTCATCCTCGGGACCGTACCAAGTCCATTGGACCTTTACTAGCTCTATGGCTTGATTTAAAAGCTATTTGATCCTCTGATCCAGTATGCATATCAGATGCACCTAAAAAGCACCTTATTTCTCCACCTAAATCGCATTCCAATCAATAACATGATTAACATCAAGTAAATACTTTTTGAGTAATGATACACATAATGAATTATGAATATACATTTATGCAGGTAACATAAGCATATATTCTACAAGCCCAATCCTCTCTAGGATTTAAAACAACCCACAATAATGAGTTACCAACTTTGAACAATTTCCCAACTTCATGTAACTTTTGTTGGCCTTCACTTTCAAGAATACATGATCACCCACTTTAAATTCTGGTGCCAACCCCCAACCCTCAGGTCAAGGTCCGCTATAGGATCATTCTAATTCCTACCCTTGAGTTGGATTGACTCTTCGATTCCTCTTCAGGGAATCCCACGCACATAAAATGGTGCTTCTCCACAGGTCCTTATGAATTGAGCCCACGTGATCAAACACGAAGCATCAATTCCAATCTCCCTCTGACCAAACAATGTGGTCGTATTTATTGAAAGTTTGGAACTTTGAATTTTGCGACCTCGCGACGTCTCCTTCCAAGTCTCTCAACTCTTCGCCTTCCGAAACCTGAACTTTCGATGAGCCGAAATGCTTGTCGCATCCTCTCCCACGACCATATCGTGTTTCGCAATTTCGGGAATCTTGGAAATGAAATCCTGAATTCTTATCCTTCGAAATGCCGAAATGCCAAGTTCTGACACGCTTCACCAATAGCTGGCCCCACACAATATTTTCACCCCTTGGGACTTCACACTTCACGATTTCGCGAATCTTTCTCCAAGGCTTTAAGTTATCCAACTCACGAAACCCCGAAATGGTCAACAAAGGTTTGACCTTCGTGTCGACAAGTATGCCACCTGCCCACTCTCCACTGTCTACAATCTTTGTCATGGATTCTTCTTCCCCTTCAACTCTCGAATTCCAAAATGAGAGTTCACGAGAGATCTAATGGCCCCATCTCTCCTAAGATTTACACTTTAGAAAACACTCGTCGTAACTCTCCTTGCTCCTCTGCAAGATCTGATGGCTCTCGGGACTTCGCGAATTCTCCACAGAGAATTCCGACCGTCCGTTTCCTCCTTGACAACTCCCACAAATTTAACAAGATATTCCTTCATTAGAACTTATTTGCCTACAAAGTAACTTTGTAGTGCCTCCCTTTGATTTCTTCAAGGTACTAACCCTCCTGAGATTTCTCCACAACTTGAGTCTTTGAGAAGAATCCTGCATGCACTCCTTGTAGCAACCCTTCAAATACTTCCAAGTATTGAATTCTTCAATTCTGCGCACTCTCTTTGCAACAACAGTCCTTCAATTCTTTCCTTGGTTGATAAGTTCTAAACTTACAACCAGCCTGCGCACACCTTGCATGGCTGTTGTGTTCAACCTGCACTTCTACAGGAATGAGAATAACGTTATCTCTCCTGATATTTTAGAGATGAAATTATGAACCCTTGTCAACGCACTCCTTGCGGACGACTTCACTGCACTCCTTGTAGGAATTCTTGCTCAGATAGAGAAACAATTGAAACTCATTCCTTACTTTCTCTCTCTTAGATTTCAGACATTCAATAAGAAATCATTCATACATAGCGTAACAAAAAATGCATAATAGAGTAAAATAGCTATAAGCATAGCATTCAACATGCATACAGAGAGAATATCACAACACCATAAGTTTGAATCAAAGCTTCATGTATTAATTCAGGACTTCTGTACATGGGTGTTTTCAAATACATCTCTCTGCTCTCTCTCGCAATAGCTGAATGTTATTCTTCTCATCTATTGCAACTATGCAATGACAGTGTCTATATCCCGTTTCCCTCCTACTCTCTTAAACTATCAAATCTAAGAATTTAAATCTACCTACCTATATTAACTAGCATAAATGCCTCTACCTACTACAGATGTGAGCGACACTCATGATCTGTTTACAATCTACAAGTGCCCCTCCACTTAATTATTTCATTTAATATCTGCACATTTATTTCAAAACATTCCAAAACACTTTTGACAACGTGTTGAAATGCACTGGCGCTTGTCCTAGCTGTCTTCCACCTCTGCGCGTGCTTGTTACTCACGATGCTCCTGCATCATACTCCCTCGCTTGAAAATTTTCATGGACTCCTATCCATGAGCTCTCGCATGGTCTATCCATACTTCTAGATTTCGGCTTCATTTTCCCAGCTGGCATCTTCAAATGGATGTCCCTTCCACTTGACCAAGTATTCAAAATATTCCTTTCGCCTAGTCCTCTTACTAACTCTTTTGTCCAGTATCCTTTTCATTTATGGTTTCTCTGCAACTGGCATCTATTTAGTCCACTGAACCTCTGGCTGTTCATTACCTGCTTCTGCTTCTCCATCTTTGTAAGGGTATAAATTTGAGATGTTGAATATCGATGAAATTTCGATCCCATCGGGTAATTCAATCTCATATGCATTTGCCCCAAATTTTCTTAAGACCTTGCATGGTCCAATATTCTTCATCTTCAGTTTATTATATGTCCCCCACAGGAACCTTTCCTTTCTCAAGTGTGAAAGGATCAAATCACCAACTTCGAACTGAATTTCTCTCCTGTGTTTATTGGCTCTTCGCTTATACTCTTGGCTCAAGTTTTGCAATTTCTCCCTAACTTGGTTATGAAGCTCCTTCATCACTTCTGCGAAATCCTCTGCACTAGCACTTCTAGTCACAGTCTATTCTGAATCTCTCAATTCAGAAAATCCCCTTGGATGCATGCCATAAACAACTTGGAATGGAATCTATCCTATGCTTCTATTGATCGAATCATTTTAAGCAAATTCTGCCTGTGGTAGAATATTGTCCCACTGACTGTGATGTCCAGTCACCAAACTTCTCAGCAAGTCTCCCAAACTTGTGTTCACAACTTCTATCTGTCCATCCATATGAGGATGATAAGCTGAACTGAACGACAAGTTTGTTCCCATTTTTTTCCATAAGCTTCTCCAGAAGTGTCCCATGAACTTGGTGTCTCGATCTGAAACTATGCTACTTGGTAAACCGTGAAGTTGAATGAATTCTTTGAAAAACATATTCGTAATGTGAGTTGCGTCACTTGTTTTATGACATGGTATGAAATGTGCCATCTTAGAAAATTGTTCCATCACTACAAATATCAAGTCGAACCCCCTTTGTGTTCTCAGCAGCCCCAATATGAAGTCCATGCTTACTGCATCCCATGACCTCTTAGGTATGGGTAATGGTTGACATAAGCCTGCATTCTACCTCTTTCCTTTTGAATGATGACAAATTCTACATCTGTCCATGAATATTTTGACGTCTGCTCTCATTCTTGGCCAAAAATATGAATCATTTAACTTTGAGAACGTCTTTTCATGACCAAAATGCCCGACCAATCCTCCACTGTGTTTCTCCTTCAGAAAATTCTCCCTCATGGAGCATTTTGGAATACAAAGTTGATTAACCTTAAACAGTAATCCTTCCTGGATCATGTATTCTGTCCATTGACTTATGTCCCTGAGAATTGGATTCTCAGTTGCTTCATATGCCTCCTTAAAATCTGGATCATCCTTGTACATATCCGTGAGGTTATCAAAACCCAAAGTTTTGACTCTGAATTCCTGCACCAGTAAACATTTCCTGCTCAAAGCATCAACAACTTTGTTAGCAATTCCAGAAATATGCTTAGTTACAAAAGTAAAGTTTTGCATGTATTCAACCCCTTTAACATGTCTTTGATTCAACTTCTCCTATTGAGTCACAAATTTCAAAGCATGATTGTCACTGTATAAGACAAACTCCTTAGGAATCAAATAGTGTCTCGATTTCTTCAATGCTTGAATAATAGCATAGAACTCCTTGTCATACATGGAGTATTTTATTTTGTCTTCGTTTAGCTTCTCATTGAAGTATGCAATTGGTCTGTCTTCTTGGCTCAACAATGCCCCTATTGCAAATCCACTTGCATCACATTTTACTTGAAATGTCTTTTTGAAATCCGGCAACACCAAAATTGGTTGTTCTATGATTTTCCTTTTCAACAAATTGAAGCTTTTCTTAGCTTCTTCTGTCTAGTGAAAAGACTTGTGTCTCTTCTTCACTATGTCCATCATCGGTGCACTAATTCCATTGAAATTCCTAATGAACTTCCTGTAGAAACTAATCAATCTGTGAAAGCTTCGAACCTCAAATATACTCTTTGGTGATGGCCAATTCTTAATAACCTCTACTTTATCTGGATCCATCCTCAACTTGTCTACAGAAATAACAAACCCCAAATAAATGAGCTCTGCCTTCATTAATGAGGATTTATTCATATTTATCAGCAACTTCTCTTGTTGTAGCCTCTACATCACTGTAGCCAAATGTTTCAGATGCTCTGCCTTTGTCTTACTAAAAATCAGTATGCCATCAAGATACATAATGAAAATTTTTCCGATGAAATCCTTCAATACTTCATTCATCAATCTCATGAAGTTACTCGGTGCGTTTGTTAAGCCAAACGGCATAACAAGCCATTCATACAACCCTTCATTCGTCTTGAAGGTTGTCTTCCATTCATCACCTTCTCTCATACGAATCTGATGATAACCACTTTTCAAATCAATCTTCAAAAAAAAAATTGCCCCACTCAAGAAATCCATCAAATCGTCCATTTTTGGTAATGGAAATCTATACCTGATGTTAATCTTGTTAATTTCTCTTGAGTCAGTACACATTCTCCAACCTCCATATTTCTTTGGACTGAGTACTATTGAAACAACACATGGACTCAAGCTTTCTCTAACTAACCCTTTGTCCATTAAATCCTGGACCTGTCTTTTGACCTCTTCATTCTCCCGCGGCATCAATCTGTATGTTGCCTTGTTTGGTAAACTAGCTCCAAGTATAAGATCAATGTGATGACTTATACTTCGAATCAATGGTAACGAACGAGGTAGTTCGTCCACTACTATATCAACAAATTCCTCCAGTAACTTCTGGATTTCCTCTTGTAGATCATCCACTCTTGTGTTGGTCAAAACAATTCTAGGTTTCCTGACCACAATGAATTGTGGATATTCCTTCTTCTTAACCTCCTTAAGAAGTTCCTTCCCACTCATGAGAAGTACAATGTTTCTTACTTCAGGTTTCGCCTCTTTGTCCTTAATCAACAACAACATGTGAATTCTCCCATTCTTTTCTAGGGTGTATGTGTTCTTCCTCCCATCATGAACCACATTCTTGTCATATTGCCACAGTCTACCCAGTAATAGATGACAAACATCCATGGGAATGACATCACACAATATCTTATCTTTATATCCTCCTATTTTAAATTCAACTAAACATTGTTTAGTGACATTTACCTGATGTCCTTTTTGTAGCCATGAAACTCTGTATGGACTTGTATGTTCAATAGTCTCTAGATCCATCTTTTCTACCATCTCTATAGAAACGATATTGTCTGTGCTACCACTATCCACGATGACCTTGCACACCCTATATTTGGTCTTGCAAGCAGTCTGAAAAAGACTGTCCCTTTGCACTGGATTCTCCACCACCTCCTTCTCTGGAGTTAAGAGAACCTTCCTCATCACCAGTGATCTTTCTCCTTCAGCATCCTCTACCTCAACATTTCACTTTTGTGCTTCGGCAATGTGAGTCTCAGCACCTTCTTTATTCTTATCTGGACATTCATAAGACCAGTGCCCATTCTTCCCACATGTGAAGCATTTTATTACTCCACCTCTGCCTCTTCCTCTTCTTCTAGCGTGAGGAAAAGTGTTGTTATCCACATACTGTCCTCTCTGTGATATTCCACCTCTCTCAGTTTGAGGTTGAGGTTTCTTCCACTCTTCCTTAGGCTTCTGATTCATATCTTGGATAACTGTTTTGCCTCTGAGATGAATTCTTCCTTGTCCTCTTTTAACCTGCTTTCGAATCATCTTCTCTTCAACCTTCGGAGCCATATGATAAGCATCTTCTACGGTATGAATGATCATCATGCTCATCTCATCCTGAATGTCATATCTTATCCATTCATATACCTAGAAACCTTCTCATTATCACTTTCACGATGACCTGCTCTAATTTTTATCTTGTAGAACTCTTCAATGTACTCCTTCACTGACATCAGCTTCTGTCACAAATTCTGCATCCTTTGAAACAAAGTAATTTGATAATCCTTGGGTATGAATTTCTCCTTCATCTTCACGATCATTCTATCCCAACTCTTGATTTTATGCTTTCCTTTGCAGCGTCTGTTAGCTTGTAGTTCATCCCACCACAATGTTGCATGTCCTTTAAGTCTTGTGACAACATGTTTGACTTTTTTGTCTTCCTCAACATCTTCATAGTCAAAATACGTGTCCAGAGCCCTAATCCAGTCTAGAATATCTTCAACATCCAGGTTTCCCTCATATGTTGGAATGTCCATTTTTTCTCTAGCACCCATCCTTGCAACAACCCTAAGTAGGCGTTCATTTACTGCATCCTCTACTGCAACTTCTTCTCCTTCATGTCTAGCTTCAGCTTCACTTTCAGATTCATTGATATCTCTAACACCGGCTTTGTGCCTCTGTTTTATTTCCATTTCCACGAGTCTGGCGCATATGTTACACATCTCTCTTTCCATGGTTGGATTTGGCACCTACCTACCTCTTTCTCTTGGGATTTCCCTCTCCTCTGGAAGATCGGGTGTTTGCCTATCTCTTCTTCTCGGCGGCATGGCTATAAAATTCCTCCTTTCCCTACTACAGAAAGAAAAGAAAATTATCCTAGGATCTGATACCAGATGGTGTCGACCCCCAACCCTCGGGTCAAGGTCCGTTATAGGATCATTCTAATTCCTGCCCTTGAGTCAGATTGACTCTTCAATTCCTTTTCATGGAATCCCACGCACATAAAATGGTGCTTCTCCAAAGGTCCTTATGAATTGAGCCCATGCGATCAAACAAGAAGCATCAATTCCAATCTCCCTCTAACCAAACAATGTGGTCGTATTTTTCGCGAGTTCAGAACTTCAAAGTTCACGAATTTGCAAATTCTCCTTCCAAGTCTCTCAACTCTTCGCCTTCCGAAACCCAAACTTCTGATGCACCGAAACGCTTGTCGCGTTCTCTCCCACAACCATATTGCATTTCACAATTTCGGGAATCTCGGAAATGAAATCCTGAATTCTTATCCTCTGAAATGAAGAAATGTCGATTTCTAGCATGCTTCACCAATAGATGGCCCCGCACACTCTTTTCACCCCTTGGGACTTCGCACTTCAGGATTTTGTGAATCTCGCTACAAGGATTTCAGTTCTCCAACTCACGAAACCCCGAAATGGTCAACAAAGGTTTGAACTCTGTGTCGACAAGTACACCACCTGTCCACTCTCCACTATCTACAATCTTTGGCATGGATTCTTCTGCCCCTTCAACTCTCGAATTTTGAAATGAGAGTTCATGAGAGATCTAATGGCCCCATCTCTCCTGAGCTTTACACTTTAGAAAACACTCACCATAACTCTCCTTGCTCCTCTGCAAGATCTGACGACTCTCAAGACTTCGTGAATTCTCCATTTAGAATTCCGACCATATGTTTCCTCCTTGAAAACTCCCACAAATTTAACAAGCTATTCCTTCATTGGAACTTATCTGCCTACAAAGAAACTTTGCAGTGCCTCCCTTTGAATGCTTCAAGGTACTAACCCTCTTGAGATTTCTCCACAACTCGAGTCTTCGAGAAGACTCCTACATGCACTCCTTGCGGAAACCCTTCAAATACTTCCAAGTATTGAATTCTTCAACTCTGCGCACTCTCTTTGCAACAACAGTCCTTCAATTCTTTCCTTGGTTGATAAGTTCTAAACTTACAACTAGCCTACGCACACCTTGCATGGCTGTTGTGCTGAACCTACACTTCTGCAGGAATGAGAATAACATTATCTCTCTTGAGCTTTCAGAGATGAAATTATGAACCCTTGTCAACGTACTCCTTGTGGACAAATTCACTACACTCCTTGCAGGAATTCTTGCTTAGATAGAGAAACAATTGAAACTCATTCCTTCCTCCCTCTCTCTCACATTTCAAACATTCAACAAGAAATCATTCATACATAGCGTAACATAAAATGCATAATAGAAAGAGTAAAATAGCTATAAGCATAGCATTCAACATGCATACAGAGAGAATATCACAACACCATAAGTCTGAATCAAAGCTTCATGTACTAATTTAGGACTTCTATACATGGGTGTTTTCAAATACATCTCTCTGCTCTCTCTCACAGTAGCTGAATGTTATTCTTCTCATCTATTACAACTATACAATGAGGGTGTCTATATCTTGTTTCCCTCCTACTCTCTTAAACTGTCAAATCTAAGAATTTAATGCTACCTACCTATATTAACTAGCATAAATGTCTCTACCTACTACAGATGTGAGCGAATCGCTCATGATCTGTTTACAATCTACAAGTGCCCCTCCACTTAATTATTTCATTTAATATCCGCACATTTATTTCAAAACATTCCAAAACACTTTTGACAATGTGTTGAAATGCGTTGGTGCTTGTCCCTACTGTCTTTCACCTCCGCGCGTGCTTGCTACTCATGATGCTCCTGCATCAAATTCCTTGTGGGTTCTTCCCTTATCAACATAACTTTTCTACTTGTCTTGAGCAACCTTTAAATTATTCTTCTTTTTTACATCTATTCTTCCATTTCTCTAAGTAAATCAAGCCGAACAACTTCTCTATCTGTTGGGTTGTCACATCTTATAGGTGTGTTTCACCTTCTGCCATAAAGTGATTCAAATGGGCTCATCTACAGATATGCTTGGTACCAATTGTTATAAATAAACTCTACCAAGTGTATATAGTCTTCCCATTTTGATGGTTTATCCATCACGTACATTCTCAACATATCCTCAATCACTTGGTTCACCCTCTTTATTTTACCATCATATTCTGGATGACAAGTTGTGCTAAAATTAAAATTTGTTCCAAATCCTTTAAATAATCCTTTCCAAAAATTTGATGTAAATTTTGGATCTGTTCCAAACACAATTGTCTTGGGTATACCATGAAATTGAGTTATTTCCCTCATAAAAATATCACCAATATTAGTTTCCTTGTGAGTAAGCTTCATTGGAATGAAATGGGCATATTTGGTAAGTTTTTCCACCACTTCCATGATAGAATCATGATGTTTGCTTGTTCTAGGAAGTTTAGTGATGAAGTCTATTGTTACCACTTCCCATTTCCACCCAGGGATGGGTAATGGCTGCAGTAACCCAACTAGGTGTATATGCTCAACCTTGACCTTTTCACACTCCAAACATTTGGCAATGTACCCATCCACTTCTTTCTCCATGCCTCGCCAATAATATTGGCTCTTGACAACTACAATTTATTTTTGATACCCTAGGTGTCCAACATAAGGTACATTATCCATTTCTCTAAATATCAGATTTTTCGATTCTTTGGAATTGGGTACATAAATTCTTCCTCTATACGTGAAAGTTTCATCAATTCCTAGCTTGTAGTCCTCATTTTTCTACTGCAAAATACCTTGTTGTGATTTTTCCATTAATTCCATGTATTGCAAATCTGATTTTGTAGCCTCTAATATTTTGTCCTTCAAATTTGTTTAGTACATGCTAATGGTTGTAGCATGAAAATAATGCATTCTTCTGCTAAGTGCATCATCCACCTTGTTCTCTTTCCCTTTTATATGATTTATATCAAAGTTGTAATCACTGAGAAATTTGAACCACCTGCTCTGCCTGGAATTTAGAGTTGGTTGATCAAATAAATATTTCAGACCACTATGGTCTTTCCTCAGCTCAAACATTTTCCCTGTGAGGTAGTGCCTCCACTTCTTCAAGGCATGTACTATGGATTCCAACTCCAAATCATGAGTGGCATAATTCCTTTCATGTTCCTTCAACTTCCTTGATTCATAACATACAACATACCCATTTTGACTAAGGACTCCACCAATTCCTTCTTTACATGAATCTGTACAACAATGAAGTATTCATTTGGATCAACAATCCTTAGTATTGGATGACTGGTTAATAGTTGTTTCAATTGCTGGAAACTCTTTTCACACCCCAATGTCCACCGAAACTTCACTCCCTTCTTTTGAAAGGAAGTGATTAGGTGTGCAATCTTTGAGAATCCTGCAACAAATCTTATGTAGTAGCCTGTAAGGCCCATGAAGGATCTGACTTCTGTCACATTTTTAAGTGTTGGCCATCCTCTAATGGCCTTAATATTTTCAGGGTCCACTATTATCCCTTCCTTTTATATGATATTCCCCAAATAATGAATCTGATTCTGATTAAATGAGAACTTTCTCAATTTGGCATACAATTGATGCTCCCTTGATACTTGTAATACCATATTCAAGTGTTTCTCATGCTCTTCTTCCAACAATGAATATATAAGAATGTCATCCAAAAATACAATGAAAACCTTATCTAAGTATTATCTAAAAATACCATTCATTAAACACATGAAGACATCTAGTGCATTTGATAACCCAAAGGGTACCATTGTGAACTCATAACGACCATACCTTGTTCTGGAAGTAGTGTTTCTGATGCCTTCATCTTTAATTCTTACCTAATGGTAACCTGACCTGATATCAATCTTGGAGAATAATTTTGAGTCTTCAACTGATCAAAGAGGTCATCGATCCTTGGAAAAGGATACTTATTCTTTACATTTACTTTGTTTAACTTCCTGAAGTCAATACAAATTCTCAATGTTCCATCCTTCTTCTTCACAAATAAAACTGGGGCACCCCAAGGTAACACACTTGGGTGCATATACCCCTACTTCAGAATCTCTTCAAGTTGCATTTGAAACTCCTTTAATTATGGAGTACTCATCTTGTAAGGAGTCTTGGATACTAGAGTTGCTCCAGGCATCATATTGATGGAGAAATCAATACCTCTCTTAGGGGATGATCCTAGTATTTATTTAAATACATCCTCAAACTCCGTTAGGAATGCATAATCTTCAATATTTGACACCTTATCCTTAGGTGTCTCTTCCATATGAGCTACAAATATTTGACACCCTTTTCTGTAACATTTCTTCATGTGCAATGTTGATATTTCTCTAACAGTTACTGCCATGGGAATTCCCTACACTGTCCTTAGGTTCCCTTCTTCATCCCAACAAGTAAATGCTTTATTATATCAGTCTAAGATAGCATGGTGTTGGTCCAACAAATCCATACCAATTAGACAATCACAGGAACCTAAAGGAAAGATGTTCAAATCTGCCTTGGTGCTCAGTCCATTCATGTCCATTGGGCATGACTTAACCATATTGTTAACTTTTCTTTTGGCTCTAGTAGCCAATTGCACCAACCAAGTTTTTCCATTCTTTCTTCTTGGAAAATGAAATATTTACACTATCTTAGGATCTATATAGCTATGACTAGCTCCTGAATCAATTAAAATTGCAATGGTTTGGTTGTTGATCATACCTTCCACTTTAATCGTGTGTGATTCAAACACGTATTGCTTTTTTTCCAAGGCTGCATAGATCCTGGGTACATTCCTCCCCATGTCCTCCAATGTTTCATCTTGTTTTACATTGTGAACAACTCTCACTTTTTCACTTATGTGAGGAAAATCTCTAAACTTATGATCTCCTTTACAACCCAAACATTGAATAGGTGGCTACCTTGGCCTTTGCCCCCCTGTCTCAATCGTTGTGGGCTCTCTAGAAGTTGGCTTTCCTTGAGGAATTTTTCTGAATAATGGTGACTTATTCCCCTTCTTCCTCTGTTCCACCTTGAGATTCTTCTTATCTTCCCAAGATTTTTGGAAAGTTTGCTTTCCTTTATGTTGATCATATAGGCATTTAGCTCGCCTTATGGTCTCCTCCAAATTATTGGGATCGACATATTGTATCTTGTCACTGATGAAGGATGGAAGCCCACTAAAATACCTATGAATATTCATTGTCTCATCCTTGATGAAGGAGACATACTTTAACATTTCTAAAACCCTTCTTTCATATTCATCAATGGTCATACTCCCAAGCTTGAGTTCAAAGAACTAGTTCATTTTCTTTTCATAATATCTCTTAGTCAAGTATTTATTTTCAAAATACATATTGAATTCCCTCCAAGTAACATTTTTTATCTTTAATGTGCTACACCTACACAAGTTGGTCCCACCACATGGATGCCTTTACCTTGAGTTGATAGATAGTAATTCTTCCTTCTACATGTTAGGATAATTATGCAATTGAAAATATTTTCTCATGCCTAGCAGCCATGTCTCTCCATCCTCATCCTTATTGTGCTCACCTTCAAACATAGGAGGTTTGATTTTTTTCATTTATCCTTGTAGCTCATCCACCCCAAACCTCTTCTTACGTTGCCTAACATGGAATGGACTTAATCTATTGTACACTCTCCTATTGGAATTCCTTGGGGAGCGATGGCGATGTCTCCTAACACTCCTTGATCTTCCTTTCTCATCAAGAGACCTATGACTTCCTGATTTGATTGAGCCATTCTCATTATCCAATTTATTTTCAATTTTGTCCAAGATCTACATTAAATTCATGTTGAATTCCTCATGCTGCTCCTTGGATTTCATAATCCTTTCATTATCATCTTTATTAATTTGGACATGCTTTTGAAAAAATTTAATGGTCTCTAACATATTCATGTTTTCATCCTTTCCTTCTCCATGTCCATTGGAGTTTGTTCCTTCAATACCCATATGGATATCCATCCCTTTGATCTCATCTTCCTAGATGTAAGCCTCGTTATGTCTCTTCCATCCCTCTTCAGTCTATGTTGATCCCGATCTGATCTAGTTGTTGTTAACTCTGCAAAATGTGTAGCCAACAAAACTTTGTCAAGCTAACATCTCAACAATTTCATGAAAATATGAACCATTCTGGATCAATAATATATCAGAATTCTTTCTTATGATTTTCTAAGAAATTGAATATTCAACTCAATTTTTTAGGCAAACAGTTATATTCTACAGTCAAATATCTTTCCAATGACTACTCCCTTGCTCAATTCTGAGTCTTGAGCAAACATTTATGAATATTTGAACAATTGTGCTTCCTCGAAGGTAATCCATGTATAGTTCTTCTTCTTTATCAAATACAAATTGGCTCTTCGATCTATGTTGGATCCTCTCTATAGGTTTACAAGACTTCTTTACTTCTTTAGGTGCAGGTCTATACAAATCAGAACCCCACAAACTCCTTCTTTTAGCCCCCTTTTTACCTTGAAAACAAAAATTCAGCACTATCCCTCTTTTATTTTGACCAAAGTATCATATGACCAAGGGATATGAACAAGCGCTTAGATGAAAGGCCTTTATCTAAAGCTTTAGGACTTTGAGGCTTTATAACTTTGGGCTTTGAAGGTTCCTACAACATCACACCTTATTTCTCCCAAACATTGAACTGACGAATTCTTGCATGGTACATCTTCATAGCTTCGGGGCTCCACTGCCTCAGAGATTCGAGAGTTATTTCTATATCATGCCTGGTAACTCGTGAATGTTGAATTTCCAAACTATCAGGGGTCTTCTCACCACTATTCACTAGGGGTTTTTTGTGTCAAAATGTGTAAATGACACATGGCCTAATAGACAAGTGACATGTGTCGAGTTACAATTGGCACATAAGGTCTATAAAAGGCACTAATCAAGTTGACACATAGCATGCATAAGTAAGTCCACATCACCCTAGGTGATTTCATCATGCCATGTGACTATGACAATCTGGGACTTTGGTACTCTGGGCTTCGTAGGATCTTACAACACAACACTTCAATTCCTCTTAATGTCGAACTATAAAACCCCTGAAGGTTTCCAAAATCAATGGTCCATGCTCCTGGTTGAGATCAACGATCGATAGAAGCTCTGAGACTCTAGGCTACGAAGGATTTCACAAAACAAAAACAAAAAAAATCCATTGAATGTACAATCTTCGAACTTCCAGAGTCTCATAAAGAATCACACACCAGGGGGTTTCTATGTGTCGAAAATATAGAGATGACATGTGGCCCAATCTATGGGTGACATGTGTCAATTTCTAATTGGAAAAAAAGGACTATGAAAAACATGAAAAAATATGACATGTGGCATGCTTAGAGTGGGTGCATATCACCCTAGGTGACGTCAGCATGCCATGTCACTCTGACGCTCCAGGACTTCGGAGAATTTTTCAGTACCAAACAACACATCTCTCAAATGTCGAATTTTCGAACATGTCCACATCACTCTAGGTGATGTCATCATGTCACATCACTCTAGCACTTCAGGACTTCGAAACTTTGAGAATTCATAAATAGCACACCATAGCACATCAAAACACCTAAACGTTGAACTTTCAAACTCTCAAACAATGTTCTCCAGAGCTTCAAAACTTCGGGGCTCCAGGACTTCGAAACTTCAAGCTTCGGAGGATTTCACTATTGAACACCACCCCACCCCCGAACTGTTGAACACTGAAATTATGAACACTTGATAATATTTAGACATGTGTCCCCAAACATGAACAGTCCGAATTGGTTCCACATTTTGGGAATTTGGGGAAAAATCCACTCCACGCAACCATAACCAAATTTCCCTGAACACCAAACTGTCAAACCACTTGGGGAATCCAATGGTCTTCCTTATCCCAAATGATATATGATGTAGATTCACTTCAAGACTTTGGATATTCGGGCATTTTTCCTCTTTTTTTCAAAGTCTTAAAATTTTATGAAGCAACAAAGTCCAAAGGACTTGAAGGGGTTAACCGCCATGCTCCTTTTCCTAGATTTGATGACTATGAAAGATTCAAACTTTTCCTGAACAAATCCTATGACCATTGTGATTTCTCAAACTACTATACCTCCTGAGATTTCAAACAGAGATAAGGTGTGCTCTTGGTTCCCTCTTGGAACTCATGGACTCTCTGAAACTCGGATTTGTCCATTTCGACAACAATTCACTCTGAAAATTTTCTTCAATTTCTACTTACATGACCCATCCAGGCTCAGTGTTGAAAAATGGAGCTCTGATACCAAATTGTAACACACCCAGCCTTAAATTGCCACATTTAAACTCTTACAGAAATTCATACATATAAAACTTAAGTAGAAAAATACATTCTTCCAATATACAAATTCATACGAAAATAATAGTAAACATATACATGCAACATACACAAGAAATACCCATAAATAAAAAGACAGGTATAAATACACAACATGCAATCAACACACAATTTATACTTATCTTTTATATAAGACCACCAAATGCATGCAGACCTTCTACGATCCTCCCAGTCTTAGACCACATTGCTCATAACTTTCAACAATGGGTCACCGCTGAGCTGGGACTAAACTCGACCTGAGTAAAGGGATTCCTAGCTAGGTTGAGACAAATCAGAAAATAATAAGGATCTTGTTCCAGGAGCCAGGTCAAACTAACATCCTACAACCTCTCATTCCCCACATTCCTTTCCCACCCTAGGAATTGTTCCCCTTCTCTTCTCAACATTCCTTCAGTTTACCCACTTCCCTTCTAGGGCTTCAACAATAGGCCAAGCAGGAATTCTCAGAGCACTATAGTTGCAGTTGGGATCCCTTAGTAAATCACTTTTCTAGAAATTCTCTCACCCAGAGAGTGTTTCTTAAAGGAATGACAACCCTCCTCTTCAATCCATGGGCCAAACAAATCGCCTCTTCAATCCCACAGGCCTGACAACCCATTTCTTAAGTCCATATCTTAAATCAACCAGTTACAGGTAATGATGAAAACAAAAACAACATTCAGTTAAGGCATCGACATAATTCAGGTATGGAATAAGTGATGGTAGCAACAAAAACCTTCAAGTTTGGTTTAGGTGCTTCCCATAATAGCAAGGTACATGTGTGCTACTCCTCCCAGGATGGGTACAGGTTACTGCTAGTAATAAGAAAAGTATGGGGTATCTCAAGAGTGCATACGGGTTCCAATAGTGCGTGAATAATGAAGATGTCAATTTTTGGAGAATATGGTTGAGTGCATGAATGACTAAGTGAGTGGGAAATGGACTAATTCCCCCCACCTTTATCTGCATGTGCCCTTGATGACACATGGCTCTCAAAGAGCTCATTTCTCTCCACCTGGAATTCATTCTCTTTCCCATTAGAACTTAGGATAAAATAATTATCCTCACTATAGTCTTTAGGAATAATATTATAATATTCCTTGGGAAATAATTCCTCTATATTAGCCCCTTTCCTAGGCTCTTAACCCCTCCCTTTCCCATCCTAGTGGAGTTTAGTCCCCAATACTTTTTTATCGTGGCCGCTCTACACACAACAATGTATTATATAAATGATATGACTATTTACATATACAAAAATAGGCTCACTGGACTTTAGCATCTAATCTCTCCAACCTAATCATCACATAAGCCTCCTGGCTTATAATCACCTGGCTCACCAGCCTATAAAACATGTTTACAATTCAACTAGGGCTCAACCTTGGGGTATTATAGAAGCAACTAGGTACATCCAAGAAGTTACAAATGGAAAGAATTCTTGATCAGAATATTTCTAACAAGACTAGGAGGAAGGATTACTATGAATAATTAGTCAAATGGAAAGATATTATTGTGGAAGGTGCAACCTGGATGAGCGTTGCATAGATCTGGATGCATGGAAAAAAGATTGAAGACCTCATGGATATGAGTCCATGAAAAATTCTATTCCATGGGATTTTGATGCAGGGGCATCAAAGGAAATTCATGATTCTGACCCTAAGAGGGTCAAACCATTTACCAAAGGGATTTGGATCCCTTAATTTTCATTTTAATTGTAATAATTAGTTGGAGGATCCTCTAGAAGGAATCCAAATCGAACTTGGTTGTGATAGGTGTGATTATGTTCCTGATTCTTAGAACAGAGTGAGTGATTCTGGGGATTATCCAGTGAGAGATACCTAAGGATAATAAATCCTATATAAATGTAATTTGTAAGTGTAGAAGAGAGAGAGAGAGAGAGAGAGAGAGAGAGAGAG
>JZKD02S1786473.1:577618-601600 GCA_000966675.3 Picea glauca
ATTTCTCTCACCACTTTTTGCACATATTCACACAACTAAGTCTGACATCATAGGGGAACCACAGAACCCTCGTCGTTCACAATTCTTGCTCAACCTCCCTCCTATCTTAGGGGGAGTATCTGGTCGTGCCCGCTCATCAGCACCCCCTTCACACACTCCTGTGAGTGCTACTATCTTAGGATCAACTTTTCTTGGTTCTACATTACTTGGGTCAACTTCCCAAGGTCATCCATTCACTCGCTCTCCTTTACACGGAAGCGGGGGACCCACTTCCTCTCAAGGAGGGAGCACCAACCCACCTAGCCCCCCTCACGGGTCAGGTTCACAACACACTATGGCCGGAGATAACCCTCCCCCCCCACTATAGATTCCATATTTGGCCTCTCTCAACATACCAGATCTCACCAAACTTACCAATGATCCTATATTGCATAATCCCACATGGCCTGCAATGCCAACCAAACTCCATTCAGACATACCAAAGTTTGAAGGAAAGGAAGGGAATGACCCTGCCAACCATGTCATGACCTTTCACCTATGGTGCTCCTCCAACAACATTATGGATGATTCCATCAGACTGTGATTATTTCAATGCACACTCACTGGCCCATTGGCTAAATGGTATGTTGAAGAAAAATCAGGGTCCCACGCAACTTTTGAGTCATTGGCCAAATCATTCTTGACCTTCTTCCAATTACCCATCCACCACGACAATGGTCTAGAACTACTGTCTAACTTCAAACAAACCTCAGCCACACACATTGCTGACCACATTCATGAGTGGCATAGGCGATGTAGTTTGTGCAAAGAAGAAACCACCAAGAAACAATGTCTCGATTGGTTTCTTAGATCACTTGTCTCTCCCCTTGGAAAGGATATTGCTTCCACCTTCCCTCAATCCGAAGAGGAATCCATCAGTAAGGACCAATAGTATGACCTCATCTACGCACAGTCAGGATACTTATACACGGTACTTCCTGATCTTCCAAAACCTGTGTCATTTGGCCAAGACAAACCTGGGATGTCTCACTCAGCGGACGGACTAATCGGTGCCACCACAGAACATGGTCCACAACCTCAACCACCATCGATGTATGGAACACCTCAATACCTGCCAGCATACGAGGGAACTTCTTACTACCACCCACCCCCTTATCAACAACCATACCCTATTTCTATACCTCCACTCATCAGTGGACCACCACCGGCACCTCCCATACATCCACCTACTCCCACAAACAATGGTACTCCCTCAACATCAGCTTATAGCACTAGTGAAAGCACTACGCCTTCCTATGTACCTTATGGACCGATACCACTACAAAATCCATACTTCCCATTTTCTGGTCCTCCATAACCCATGGCTCCCCCACATCCTCATGTAGGGGTAAATTTTGTTCAACCTTTTGCTGCTCAACAATACCAAAATTTCTAACAGTTGAATATAGCCAACCCAACTCATCCATCGAACAATGCCAAGAATAAAGGACAGAACATGAATAAAAACAACCCAGGTCAAGGCGGGAATCAACCCCCACAGCACCAACCCACTGGGGGCAACTAGAACCAAGGGAACCAAAACCCCCAAGGGGGCAATAATAACAAATGCCAAGGGTGAAATAATGTTAAAACGATCTTCCCTTGTGCCCTTTGTGGTGAGTTCAGTCATTACACTCACCATTGCTCCCAGATCGGTGATTTCAAATGGTAGAAAGACTCTGGTAATCTTCCCCATTCTCCTGCACAACCTGCCCCTCAACAGGCACCACAATAATACATGCAACAACCCCCTCCCGCCGTACTGCAAAATACTATTCCACATCAAGGTGTGATAAAAACCCAATAGGACACACAACATCCCCCACCTCAGGTGGGACAATACCTCAAACCCAACAATCCAGTAGAATGTACAATTCTTCTCACCAGTGAGGAAGAAATCCTTCTGCAAACGCATAATCATCAGTATCATGCACCCACTGAGTCTCCTACCATCACTCTAGAGACAAACCATCCACCAACGGGCCCCCCGTTGGTGATCCCTTGCCCTTCCTCCAAACCACCACTTCGCATCCGTCACATCCCATTGCGTCGGTAGGTCCACAACCCAAAGGCTAGGGAAACTCATAACTATAGTTTGGTAGATGACTTAGCACAATCCCCGACGACCATGTCAGTCTTGGAAGTCCTCCAGACTTGTCCTACTCAGTGGAAATCACTACTTTCTGCCTTACGGGCAGTCGACCCTGCAGATACCTGACTCATCACCTTTGATCTTGATAGCGGAGAACCTCGTCTTCCTGCCTTGATCACTTTTCAAATACCTATAAAAATATGGAACATCACAGTTCATCGGTGTATCATCGATGAAGGTGCATCTACATGTATTATGTCCAAAACAGTATGGCAGAAACTTGGTTCCCCAAAACTCATACCCTCTGCCATCACATTACGAGCTTATGATGGACAACCATCCTCTCCTGAAGGGCTCTTCCAAAACATCCCCGTTGAACTCGGGGGAAAGACTATTCTCATCGACATCGAATTTATTGACACCCCGCTCGATTATAATATCCCATTCGGTCGTAGCTATATGTACACTATGAAGGCAGTGGCATCTTTCGTCTTTCGGAAAATGATGTTCCCCCACAATGGGAAGATCATGACCATTGACCAAGTCTCACATTATGAGGCTAACCCATCTGCCAACCTTGATAACATTCTTCCCCTCGTCCACACAAACCAAGATGCATATCCACTCGTAGAGATGGGTCCTGGGATTTTCAAAGATCCATCCTTGTTAGGGATGTACCATGGAGCACTACCACTCCTTCATCCTGCTAATCAAGTATGCATCATATCATCTAACGAAACTCACACTGAGGATGCTCGTCCTCCTCAGTAGACCTCGGTCATTCCTGACGTCCCAATAGTCACAGAACCACTCCCGTTGGAACCTCCTGCGCACTCGTCGACCTCAACAGTCCATGAATCCACATCCCCTCAAGGACATAGTCCAGTTTGGGAGACAGTTCCCCAACCCCTCACCCAAATTCCCTTCTTTTACCCTCCATCCGATATATAAGCCTTTCAGGTAGCCTCAACGCTCACACTTCCTAATATGGTGTTAGCAATCCCTGTGTGGTATTTACACCCACCTAAGATGGTCCCTCGACCATCCCTTCCCCCACCACCCCCCCACTCACTAACCCCCCTACTACAGCTGGGGGCAGGAGAAAGAATAAAGATCCCACTGCTCCACTTCCTCCACGCATCCCACCACCTTGTGCACTATGTGAGAAAGATGGCCACTAAACCAACAATTGTCCATCACTACCTGAATTACGGAATTTGATACCCCTCAATCAAACTCCCACAACACCTACCACTACTGCTAGTCCCACCACTACCACCCACCCTTCCAGTAGTAAAGGGTTGAGGACCAAATATGCTTGTGCTATATGTTCAGAGTATGGCCATTACACCCATCATTGCCCAGCACTGCCACGCTTTCGGCAGACATTAGCATCTGTATGCCAGAACTTCCAGAACAACCCCAGTCCTGCTATGACCTCATCAACAAATATCATTGACATCCGCTATGTCACCACTTCAGTCAATGAATATATGAGATGCCCTTTCTCTCTCTATGATTCATTAGCTCATTTTACATACCAGTTTCCTATGATCCTTGAGTACAAGCAACGTCAATTGGCCCTGCTTCACCAACCCACAGAGGCGATAATTGACATTACCTCGTCTCTAGAAGATCTTCATGTCATTTCTCCTGCGCCCGAGGCACTCCCAATGCCTCCATGGTTCTTCAATGATGTCTCTGAGGATTTACCCCACAACCCCCCCAACTCTCCTGCTCATCCTCCTATGGACACTCTCCACCCCACCACCATGGGTACCCCTCAGTACTTCAATATATGGTTTATGTCGAGTGAACCCGCACCATCTCCTAACCGTGTTCCCCCTGTTTCTTCACCAGGGGGAAACAACCCAACCACTATCACCGAGATCACTCCTCATGACCATTTGTATTCCTGGCATTTCCAATGTGACGAGGAAATAATCGAAGAGCTAAACTGCCCAAAATCTCCCTGGGATGTGCTACATCACCGTGCACTCTTCTCTCCACAGGAAGCCCCCATGCCTCCTAACCAAAACCCCATTTACACAATCGAAACCAAATATTTTATCCCATCCGGGCCTATCGATTGGTTCAAAAATCCCATTCCTGCCCCTGATGTGTTTGAAGAAGGTAACATGGCCAACATTTCCCCCACCATCAAAATCAACATTTCCATTAAAGATGGCATCGTCGAGGAAATCACCATTGGAGCTACTTGCACTCCTCAGGAAATCACCGCATATAAAGCCCTCTTCCAGGAATATAGGGATATTTTTGCCTGGTCATACATGGAAATGCCTGGCCTTGATCCCTCTATTGTCGAACATCGCATCAACACCTAGCCCGACATCACACCAGTTCGCCAGAAACAGTGACCGCTACACCCCTCCAAAGCCGCGACTATCAAAGCCGAAATCAACAAATTATGTGCTACCGGGTTTATTTACCCCATCGCTTATACTTCATGGGTTTCCAACCCTATACCCATCGACAAAAAATAGGGCACTATCCATGTTTGCACATACTTTCGTGATCTCAATAACGCATGTCCCAAAGACAAATTTCCAATGCCTTTCATCGATCAAATTATCGACGACTGCGCCGGCCACAAGGCTCTCTCCTTTACGGATGGATTTTTTGGCTATAACCAAATACAAATCCATCTAGTTGATTAGTATAAAACCGCATTCATTACCCCGTGGGGTACTTTTGCATATCGTGTCATGCCTTTCGGCTTAAAAAATGCCGGCACAACCTTCCAGCGGGAAATGACATACATCTTTCATGATCTGGCTAATATCATCCTCGCCTACTTGGACGACCTCACAGCTCGATCCAAGAAATGCACCCAGCATCTGGATGATTTACGAATCATCTTTCAACGGTGTCATTAGTATAACATCCACTTGAATCCTCTCAAGTGTGTGTTCTGTGTCACCACCGGGCGCCTCCTCGGTTTTATTGTTTCCCGAAGCGGTATTACCGTGGACCCCCTCAAAGTCCAAGCTATCACTGAAATTCCACCTCCCCAGAATTTACGACAACTTGAGAGTCTTCATGGCAAAGCTAATTTTCTTCGACGCTTTGTCCCAGATTACACCATATGCGCACATGGTTTCCTTCGCTTACTACATCACGACATCCCATTTCACTGGGACGACCATACCCAACAGTCATTTGACGATCTTAAAGAAGAGCTTTCAAATGCACCTTTAATTAGTGCACCTGACTATAATCACGACTACATCCTCTACATATCAGCATCAGCTGTATCAGTAGCCGACGTCCTCGTCTAGCTCGGAGATGAAAATCATGAACACATCATTTATTACATTAGTAAGAACCTCTCAGGACCACCCTTGAAGTATAAACACGAAGAGAAACTTGGTCTTGCAGTTGTCCTCGCAGTCCAAAAACTGCGCCATTACATTTTGCTTCACACCACTAAGGTCATCGCAGATTCCAACCCTATGCAGTACTTGCTCAGCCGTTGGCAAGTTAACAAAAAATTTGCTTGATGGATCGTTATCCTTCAGGAGTACAACCTCGAGTTCTCAACACCTAAGAGTAAGAAGGCCCTCATTCTCGCCGAACTTGTCACGACCCTTCCCTCTGACACCACCAGTGCCCCCGTCAACACCGAATTTCCTAACAAACATCTCTTTTACATCACTTCAAATGATCCTTGGTACGACGACCTCCTCATCTACCTCCGAACTCAAAAGTTCGGTAACCACCTTTCACAGGATGATTGTCTCCGAATTCTTCATCAGGCCCCCCGCTACCTCCTCATCGGAGACATCCTATACCAGTGGGGTGTTGACACCATTCTTCGTCAGTGCCTGACCATTGACGAGGCTGATAGAGTCTTAAATGACTGCCATAGTGGCGCATGTGGGGGGCATCTTTCAGGTATATCCACTTCTCAAAATATTATCCGAGCCGGTTACTTTTGGCCTACCTTGTTTCATGATTGCATTCATGCCATGAAACGATGTGAGCAATGTCAGCTCTATGCAAACAAAGCCCGAGCTCCCCCCGCTCTTCTCCACCCTGTCATCACTGCCGACCCTTTCTGTAAATGGGGCATTGACTTTATGACTTGTAATCCCCCCTCCAGCAATGGTCACAAATACATTGTTGTCTTTGTTGATTACTTCACCAAATGGGCCGAATCTATGCCCACTTTCAAAAACACCAATGACACTGAAGCGCATTTTTTCTTTAACCATGTCATATCCCATTTTGGAGTACCCCTCCAACTTGTTTCCGACCATGGGAAACACTTCAAGAATGAGATCTTTGTCGAACTCTCATCTCGGTTAGGCTTCTCTCACGAGTTTGCCTCACCCTATTACCCTCAGTTAAATGGACAGGTCAATGTAGTTAACAAATTCCTCAAGACCATGTTATAGTGCATGGTTAATAAACATAAAACCAATTGGCATCATATGTTATTTTCTGCGCTATGGGCTTATCGAACGATAGTGAAGATCGCTACTAGTTTCACACCATTCCATTTATTCCATGGGTTCAAGGCCACTCTTCCCATCGAGTGCGAAATTCCCACCTTACGCACCGCAATCGAGCTATTACCTGACACTTCTCCAATGGAGCAGTGCTTGCTGAACTTGGAGTCTCTGGATGAAGATCGTCGATCTTCCTTACAAAACAATGAGGAAGCTAAAAAATGATCCAAGGCTACCTTTGATTGCCATGTCAACCTTCGATCATTCCGCAAAGGCGACCTTGTCCTGGCTTATGATATCGCTCATGATACCTTTGGCCACGGAAAATTAGAATCACTTTGGCATGGCCCTTACATCATCCAACATTGCCTCACCAAAGGTGCATACATCTTGGCCTCCCCCGAAGGCCTCTCTCTCAAGGAACCCGTCAATGGGTTGTATCTCAAGAAATTTTATTCTTAAAAGTAGTCATTCTACTTTAGGTTATTTTCTTTTTCTATTTTTTTTAATCTTGTTCCTCCTCCCCTCTCGTCTAAACTATCCTTTGTGCTATTGACAGATGCCTCCTCCACCAGTTTACCACATCAGTTACGCCGACGATGCCAACCATTGGACACAAAATCTCACTTCGGTTGCTTGGGCTCTCTACACCCCCTCACATGAAATGCTTCATTCAAACGGCATATGTTTGGGGTCAGCAACCAACAACCAAGCCAAATACACTGCGGTCATTGGCCTCCTGGCCGATGCCCAACATAATCATATTCGTCACCTTATCATCTTTCTCGACTCTCAACTAGTCGTTCTCCAGCTCAACAATGTATACCGTGTACACGATCTATGCCTCTTTCGCAAATACCTACAGGTTAGGCTATTATCTCGACATTTTGATTCCATTACATTTACACATATTCCAACACAATTGAATCAAATAACAGATCACATAGCTAACATGGTGTTAGATTGGCATATATCACATCAAGCTACACATACATAAACATATCACAAAAAATTGTCACAGTATATATATATAGAATAGACATCATCAAAACTCATCAGAAAAAAAAACATGTAGACACCATATGAACCTCAACATATGTATACTCATGTATACATAAAATCCCATCAGGCCATCCGAATGTTTACATACAAAAATACATGTATCCGCAGGCCAATACAACACCTCGGTACAAAAAATGGGCTCACCAGCCTATATACAACAAAAAGATATACAACATGCACCCGTCATGGTGCCTCTATTGCCCCACCACCTACTCCTCCCTTAGGCAGTGGCAGCCCACCATCCCTTGCCTTAGGCAGTGGTGGTCCACCCGCAGGACCCTCTTTCCCTGGCGGCAGGCGTCCACTCGTCATCACATCCAACATTGTTGCTCGTCGCACTATGGACCTCCATGGTGGCGGTACCCCCACATACTACTCCAGGAAACTCTCGTCCTGGATGCGTGTCCACATGTCCTCAGGCACATCCTATAAAACCATCTGCAGACGACGACGTATGTCATCAAAATCCACTCCGACAGCCGCTGGAGGAGCGTGTGATGGCCCCGCACCAGGGTCATCGAACCGGCGCCTCCTCGCTGCCCTCTCTGGCTCAGCTAGTCGCCCCACGGCATCCTCCCACCGACGTCTCTCTCCTTGTGGTCATCCCTCTGGCTCCCGATGAGCTGACACTCTTTGCATCTCCATCTCGCGCCCGTGAGGTGCCACATCTGCACATGGAAAAAAACAACAGATAGTATCAGCATCTATATCATATACATATGGACTGCTATCTCAAAAAACAACATAAACCAAAACATGCATACCTCGATGGTCAAACACCTCCCCTGGAGGTAGCACCATGTCTGGGTCACCCCGGAAGTCCACCCCAGCATAGGGGTACCGAAGTATCACCTGCGGCATCTATCGCCACACCTGTGCCACCTCTGCCAAAAATAAGTGGCCACCTTTTCCACCACCGTGACGAAGAAAAACTGTCGACCACTACCTCAACCATGTCTCTCACGCCCCTGACATCTCTAGTAGAATCCTTGAGCGCAACCTCGACACCCTCTCTAAAAACCAGGCCACTAGGATAGACCCGAAAGAAAACTCTCCTCCACCAGTGGACTGACAGTGGTCCAACTATTCCACAATCCTAGCACGAAGCGTCAGCCCCCAAGCGAACTTCTCACCGTCCAACACTCTCTCTAGCACCAAAAGCTGGCCACCACTAATCTGTTGGGTCGCTAGTTACCCATATACTCGCACAAACATCGCTGTTATACAATGATGTGCCAGGGAATCTATCGCCCCTATACTCACCACAGTCCTATACATAAAGTCCCTACCTGAGCAGTATCTATGGCCAATATCGGCAAGCAAAATCATCCTAGGCAACACCAGCTCTGCCAGTAGGGGCATTCCCCGAAAGGGGAGCCCAGTCAAGAAATAGATATCCTCCACCGTAGTGAAGGGGATCTGCTCTCCTTGTACGAGGAAGCAGTGCAGCTTCGGACTCCACATCTGGATCAGGAACTGTAACAAATACTCTTGTTCCCGTATCAATGGGCACTCAAATAACTTTAGCAACCCACAGGTGGCCAAAGTCGCACGCACACCGGGCCCCTCAATGGCCATGTCGTCTCGCAACTGGGCCCAGTCTCGCTCTCGCCACCACACTGGCATCATTACAGTCGTCCACCTACAGACATCACAGAGTCCTATATCATCTCATGCAACCGTCAATAGCATCAAAAAGACTCGTTTTTAACACTTCAACCTTGCCTCCTAGGCGCGGTTTTTCTACCCACAGGTGCGCACACATGCGCGCCTGTTCACTACACAGGCGCGCCCACATGCATGCCTGTGCACTACATAGGTGCACATCAATGCACACCTGTTTGTTTCATAGGCACACCCCTACGTGGGCCTATTCACCATATAGACATGCAGAGATGTGCGCCTGTCAAACCCACAGGTGTGCACAGATGCGTGATTGTTCAACTCACGACGCGCCTTACGAGTGCACCTTAAATTATCTCTACCGCACCCCCATGCACGTATATTCAGTGTACAGGCACACATGTATGCACACCTATCACCAGATCGCCTGCGCATGTGGGGCCCATATCCCATAAATACCTCTGTATGGCCCTCAATACAGCGCCTGCCCAAAAATTGAAAACCTATTTCTATGCAAGATGATCAGACCACTAACCTGATACTCGCAGATCCTCAATCGGATACCTTGTCCTCCCTAAATCTCCCAATCTCCTCTGAAAACTGCTCATCCAGTCACTATTGCAGCAGGTACAAATGAGGTGGCAATGTGGGCCCTACAACTATATATAGGCCTTTTGCCAAACTTCCACTCACCATTCCGGGAGCCCAAGGTGTCCATTTTTCAAACCGTCTTCAGCCACGGGATTAGCATCCCGTCACCTACATCACAGCAGTCCCTAGGTCACTTTTTATCTTGAGCCCTCGGGGCACCTTTTTTTTTCATATCATGGCTAGGTACGCATGTGCATAGTCACATTTCTCAAATACATGATGATATCTTTGATTCTCTTCAGATATTGTTCACTTTGGGTATTTGGTTTTCATGTGTGCAGGTACTTGATCATCATCCATCGACACAACCCCTTCAGGTATATACTCAGCACTGGCATGTAGTTTTTCCTATTGTATCGCATTTACATTTCCAGTCACACCCTCTGATATTGGCCTCTAGGATCCCCGTTCCCAGCTCTACAATACCCATGCCTCCATTTGCATCTTCGGTACTGTTACCTGGTAGCATTCTTACCCACATGAGTTGTCCCATTCATAGCACCTTTTGCCACTTTTTGACACTCATGTTGTTTTTCATTACCCTTTAGGGATGGGAGTCCCGATAGTCTTTCATCATGTTGTGAATCAACCACATACTCCTTCTCCTCATTTTTCTATCTTTCCCACACAAACTCCCAGATTATCTCTTTACAGTTCTATTTTTTACTTGCACCTCCGCAGTATCATGAACCCTCCATTTCATCCACAATTAATTTTCCCATGTGCGAACCTACCTTCATTTCACCTACCTCATACAGAGACTCACCAATGGCCCCCCCACCCTTCATCAGTCTTCCAAGCACATTATGCCCTACGTGGTCCACCCATATCACACTAGGGCACCCGTTTCTGTATTTGTACATTTCTCCCCAATTATTCATTATTTATTGTACAAACACCTTTATTTCCAGTCATTACATTCTCTTTTTGTCATCACCTTTGGTGCCTTCCTTCCTTCCTTTTTGGCCACACACAACCCATGTCACCCTTGGTTGGAGCATTACTTATCATCTACCCTTACCGGCATCGTCCATATCTTCAGAGCACCCCACAGGTCACTTACCTCTACCATCTGAATTTGTTCACTTTGTCCTGCCTCTGGCACAACTTATCACCGGTCTTGTCGTCCCCCTAACACTCGACCTCGTTACACGGTTGTGGCCACTTTTTATCTCATACGTCCTCCAACCAAGGGCAGTCTTGATTCTTCCCACTTCTTGACTTCGTCCATGTACCTCTACCACTTCCTCACCTCAGTCGATTTCACAAATCCCTTTGCTTCTGGGAGTCCCGTCCCCTTTTGTCAACATCACCATTTTCCGGAAGGGCGACAGTATCTTGATTCTCATTTTCCACTCAATGAGAGATCTTGGATGACACAGGGCGAAACACCATTTCTCCCTGCTGTCATTGGCCCCCGTAACATTTGATGCCAACACTTTCTCATGTTACGGTGGGTCTTACTTTGCGACTATTACAGTTAGTTCTTTTATTTGCCAAAGACCTCTGAACTTTGTCGAGCTATCAATGCCCACATCATCGCTGCTACTTATTACCTTGATCAATGCCTATTATTCAGAGTAGGTTCATTTGCAGAATTGTCTTTTTCCTCTATCACAACCGCCCCTAAGGGTGCTGCAGTTGTCTACACCAACACTTCCGTCATCTTTTTCAGAGTTACATGACATGAGCATGGGGCATGCCTGCCTCGTTTGTACACAGTTTATATTTTACACACCTTATGGAAGGTCGGGTCCTACCAGTTCCTTTTTCCCTCCAAACGGATCACTCTGGACAATCATACTATTACTCTCTCTTACAACAACATTCTTAGTAGAAGAAACATTGATGAATTTCGACTATACGTATGCTCCTAACCTCATCCATCAGGGGGCATTTGTTATCACTAAAATTTCGTCCGCACATGGTTACAAGAACTCAACATCGTCAAACAATAATGAAGTCATTCATGGCCCTGAATTAATCTCACAGCATTCAAAAAAGGGGGAAAAACTATACAAAGTAGTGAAAAATTGAAGAGTGCTTTGCAGACATTGGGCATGCATGCACATGCATGGAATAGGAATGTAGAAAGTGTGCATATGCGCACGATGCGCGACTGATAGCGCAAAAATCCACGCACCTGCTAAACGATGCATTTATGAATGTGGTCGGCCTCCCAACCACTTATGGTTCATCTCCCAAGCCAATTTGACCTCCAAATCCAGGCTGGATCCGAATGGTGGGCTGGTCAAAGACCTAATAATGGCCTAAATGGGCTCTTTTCACACTACAAAGGAGTTACACAATAACCTAATGCAATGCTATAAAAAGCCATGAATGCACCTCATTTTCTCAAGGAATTCAAAGTAATGTTATGCTGCCTAGATTGTCTTAAGGACTCCATCCTTGACAGGAACACATTGGCACCATTTCATTGAGCAATCCACCTCTCCATTGAGTGGATTTGCAAAGATTTCTTTCACCACCATTTTCATTTTTTCTTGTTGTAAGAAGTGCTACTAGTGAGGGTCCAAGAGCCTTCCCTTGGAGGAAGAAGGGACTCATAGTCCCCTTTCTTCTTGGTGCTTTGTTTTCATCAATAGATCAAGCCTTAAACATTGGTGACATGGGTCTTTTTGTTCTTGTTATCTCTATGTCCCTATGCTTATGATTTTAGTGTTTATTAGTTTAATTCTTAATTCTAGTTTTATTTTTCTTTCTCTAACTCTTTCCTCTACAGCTGTCCTGCTCAGCAGACCCAACTGACCTTGCAAGCACCTCTTATTTGCTCACCAAGGTGACGAAAAAGGTGCAACACCAATATTGAAGAAAGTTTATTGCTAACTTTTCTTCCATTGCAACTCCATTACATGCAGTGACAAGTGTCAAGCAAGTTTTTCAATGGGGAGGCAAGCAACATAAGGATTTTGAGACTTTGAAAGAGAAGATCAGTTCAGTGCCAGTTCTTGCACTTCCAAATTTAAGACAACTTTTGAAATCCAAATAGATGCAAGCAATTATGCAATGGGAGCAGTTTTGCTACAACATGGTAAGCCCATTTGTTTTCATTCTGAAACTTTTAATGGTGTCATGATTAACTATCATACTTATGATAAGGAATTGTATGCATTGGTACAAAGTGTGAAAAAATGGAAACATTATTTGTTGGGAAAAGAAACCATTGTTCACACTGACCATCAACCACTGCAATACTTACAATAAAAAACAAAGCTACAACAAGCTAGGTGCTTCAGATGGATGGGTTTTCTTCAACAGTTCCATTCTTCTCTTATTGCTAGTCATTTTGGTGTAGGCAAGACAATGGCTAATTTGCAAAGATACTACTACTGGCCTAAAATGAATGAAAGTATTTCAAGATATGTTCGAGGATGTTCGTTATGTGCCACAAGTAAACCTAGGAATCGAAAGTTTGGTTTGTATACTCCACTTCTGGTTCCTTATTGTCCTTGGGAAAGTATTTCCATGGATTTTGTAGGAGGGATACCTATGTCTAGACAAAATCATGATTATCTTTATGTTGTGGTTGATCGATTTAGAAAAATGTTTATTTTGGTGCCTTGTACGAAGCAGGTTACATCTGAACAAACAACACAAATGTTCTTTCAAAATGTTTGGGTGCAATTTGGATTGCCTAAATCCATTATTTCTGATCGGGATTCTCAATTTGTTGGAAGTTTTTTGTCAAGCTTATGGGTACTCATGGACACCAAACTGAAAATAAGCACATCTTTTCAACTGCAAACAGATGCTTAGATAGAAGTGGTAAATCGAACAATCATGCATCTTCTTCGTGCTTATTGCAACAAGCATCCTAAACTTTGGGATGAGCATTTACACTACATTCAACATGCTTATAATCGAGCTAAGCACTCTTCAACTCAAACTTCACCATTTGAAGAATGTTTTGGCTATTTGCCCAAATCTCCTTTAGATTTTATCTTTGGGAAAGATATTGCTATTGATGGTCAATATGACATTGATAGGGCAGAAAATTTCATTGAACAAATTCAGTCGATACATCAAATGGTGCAAGAGCAGTTGGAAAAGAGTCAAGCCAAGTACAAGACAAGACATGACAAGCATCGTGTTGATCACAGTTTCCAAGTTGGAGATGAAGTTTGGATTTACATTGGTAAGGAGAGGCTTAAAGGAGAAGGTAAAAAACTGAAACCGATTCGATATGGTCCTTTCAAGATTATCGACAAGATTGGTAACAATGCTTTTCGTTTAGATTTGCTTCCTTATATGTCAATGTATGCATTTGTTAATGTTGAGAATTTGAAATTGTATCAGCCTCCTTTGATTGATGATCAAGGAGAGCATGTTTAGATTCCTTCTATAGATGATTTTTCCCGAGAATATCTTATAGAACTACATGAAGACACCATTCTTGACAGGAGAATGTGAACTTCAAAACGAGGAAATGTGGAGTATCTTCAAGTTGGTCTTAAAGGTAAAAATCCAAGAAAATCCAAGTGGATTGAGGTTGGAAAGGTGAGGGAGCTATACCCTCATTTTCAGATAGACTGAAAATAGTCTTTTGGAGGTCCAAAATCTTTCCAATGGGGAGGTGTGATCCAGGGGATCAAATTTTGCTCAAAAATTCAAAGTGCTCGGAATCACTTCAAAACGAATGGGAGCATAGGCCTCGTCATTATGAACCCAACACAAATTGTTTGGATTCAAACAGAAGTCAGGTGGGAGATATATCGTGTTCTGTTCAAAATGACAAACATGCAAAAAAAAGGGGTGCTGACTGTACAGTCCGTACAGTTCGTACGGACGCTGACTTGGTAGGCTGTACGACACGTGGCAGGTAGATGTGTGGATAGTTGGCATATTATGGGGCATGTTTGCAATGAACAATATGGTGACATGTGGCCCAATCAATGGCCACCACGTGTCACACTCATATTGGTTTAAAATTTATGCATTCAGCAGGACTCGACCCCGCAACCTCCAGGGCAAGGGAAGAGACTTGGGAAGGGTCGTCGACCGGCGCGTCCCCACATGTGCCTTGTAATATAAACGATGCATAATATATTTATGTTGAAATTTATTATATGGTGGGCACAGACTGGGCCGAGGCTTAGCCCCGACCCTTGGTCCTGCATATATATGATGTGACCACATGCTATATGTGTGCTCTATGTATAGCCCTTTCATTTGAATCGAAGTTGCATGGTATGCGATGTGACCACATACTATGTGCACGCTCTATTGTATAGCCCTTTCATTTGAACCGTTGGTCGCATGGTATGCAAAGTTACCACGGGCATGTCTATGTTTATAACCATTTGAACTTTGTCCCTTTAATTATATTCACGCGGTCATATGGTGCTTCACATGCCCACGAGCCTTAGATGGTTAAGGGCCAGCATGTAACTATGCAACAGTTTGTATTAATCGTGCGGTTTCACCCGGTGCTAGGTTTTTATGCTTAAAAATGCGTGTGGGCTAGGTTGAGCCAACAGGGGTGCATTTTGTAGATGCAGAGACAACAAGCTTGAAGGGGGGACTTCCAGGAAGCCTATCTTCTTCAATTTTTGGCCAAACGAGGTGTCGAAAAACCCAAGCTAGGGGTTTTTGGATGTTCTGAAGCCAATGGCGTAGTCTATTTGGAATTTTGAGCATTGTAAATCACATTTTTGAGCACTTTGAGAAAATAATACAAATGATCCATTGGAAGCTGGACTAGGAGATGTAGCCCAAGAGAGAGGTGAACTCCTTTATCATTTATTGTGTTATGTGTTTTCTGTTCACTGATTTTGCTACTATTTATATGCATCTTGAATGAGTAAATCCTATTAAATTTGTGTTGCAAAGTTGATCCATTTGCATTTTAACACATAAAATTTAACTTGCAAATATTTTCAAAAATACAAGTCTTCTTCATTTTTAGATTAAGTTGGTATCAGAGCATAGGTTTTTGAAGACTTGATTATTTGCAATTGCTTTTTTTTCTGATGCTCACAAGGTTGAAACTCACAAGAGGAGAAGGTCAACTTGTACAGCCAAGTTCTCATCCTTCAAGGAGGAAGCTTATATCATCACCACAAGTTTCAAGGAGGCATTCACTAAGTATGACTCATGAAGAGAGTCATGAACATGTTCCTGCAGAAGATGAAGATCTCAGAAAAGATGTCATGGAAATGAGAGAGATGATGAAGATCTTGATGGAAAGGAATACAAGGTTTCAAGGTGAAGGCTCCAACCCTTCAAAGCATAAGGGAGATAGTGGTGATAAAACTCAAAATGTAAATGGAGGGAATGGTGCTTCTCCACCACCCTCTCCTCCATATTCTTCTTCTTCTTCTTCTTCCTCTACCAATTCAAGACCTCTTCTGAAGTCTCCAAAGGGAAATGGTAAAACTCCTTCGCAAATTCCTTCGTTAAAGCTTGATATTAAATTTGAATTGCCAATGTACAATGGAGAAGTTAATGCTGAGAAATTAGATAATTAGATTCGTCATATTGAGGTGTTGTTGACGGGCGAAATTGACCATCTGTCAACTGAGAGAGTGGAACTGGTCCGGGGTTGTCTAAATAACCCAAGCCGTTTGGAATGAACCACCCTGACGGGTTAAACGACTCCGTTGGCTGCTCTAAGGTCCTAATAAAACCAAAGAGAAAACTAAACTAACTAATCTATCTAAAACAAATAAAACAAACTAAAACAAACTAAAACTAACGAACAATAAATAAAAACAAACTAATACACTAATCTAATTAAAACAAACTACTAAATTAAACTAAAACTAAATATAAACTACTCTAACTATTCTATATACAATCTACTAATTACTATTACACTAACTCTATCAATTAAATATCTAATTACTAATTGAATTACAGCTTATTCACAAATATACAATATCTACACGTTGCAGATTTGAATAAAACCTGTAAAACTCATTTGCTTTCTGCCCTAAGACAGCCAGAGATATTTTTTGGTTTTTATAATTTTATGAATAAGAAATAAAAATTAGTGAAATTAAACAATCTAATATACTAATTCTACCTATAAATCTAACTAAACTAATATCTGAATTAAACTACTAATAAATACACTAAACAAATGAAAAACTGACCTGGAAATGCTCCTAATTTGCCATGTGTGTGATGACTTCGAAGCTGGTCGGAGGAAGGAAACTCGCACCGGTTGATTCAAAAGCTTCTCGTAAACGATACGCTGCATTGCTCTTTGAGTTGTTAACAGGACAAACAAGACATAAAAAATCATAACAATTTTATGATTTATAAATCTTTGCAATAAGGTAAACCTGTTATGGAAAAACTTATATTTAATAATTCAACTTATGAAGAAGAGAAATCTGTCGTTCACAAACTGAACTAAGCAATTGCTATGTTTTTTAAATGCTTGGAAGAAATCAGATATGGATTACAGTAATTGAATTATATCATTTGCATAAGATTAAGATAGCTAAAGTATTCATTAACCAAATACAAATTGATATACATAACATGAAACAAAATATTGATATCATGAGAAGCTAAAGCTGTAACAAAACACCAAAATCTACCTCAGTCTGTATTAAAATTTCATATCCTTGTTCTCCCATGAATGAGTATGATCATTATTACAAAAATGATAGGTGTTTATAAGTCTCTCCATAGGGTAAAACCTCCCTATGGATAATATCAAACTGTTTTACATAATCTGGGAAGATATTCCCAAAATCAACTAAACTAGGAAACTAAAATGCAAGTGAAATATTTCAAATATCCTCTAATTGCTCATCAAATCCAATGCAATTTCGAATTGATCTGCAATAGGCCAAAAATAACAAGTTAGAAAGATATTTTATTAACAAAACAATAAAAATCTAATCCTACAGACTTAGCTATAGAATCATCTGATTCTGTAGCTAGTCTAAAATAACATACAGGATCAAATCAAATCTCTTTAAAATAATTAAAACTAATTTTCTTCCAATGATCATTTGAAATGAATCACTCAAGATTCAAATGATTTTATCATTCAATATTAAACATAATCTAAAGTGATTCAAACGAAAACAGGGGTAAGAATACTCTGTTTTTCTTTTACCATAAAATTGGGTCAAATAGTAGCAAGACTGTTTCATATCAAATGAAATCAATAGTGAGCCATCTCGTATTTGATACGATCTAATCCAACATAACCATTTCCCACTTGTTATAGCTATAATGATATAACCACAAATTCATATCGTTTAATCAAATGTAAAGATAGATAGATTGTTTCGATTATGTGTAAACGAAATCATATGTAACAACATCGACTTAACCAATTTCGTGATTGATCCTTGCAGAGTCAATAGACAAGATCGATAATCATGCTCACAATCTTAATAGAATCAAATAGATTTCATAATTGAAAACTGGGCAAATAATAAAAAAATCACGACTAAGTTTAATTATAGAAACAAATCATGGACTTGGATACAATCGATTTCATTCTTGGAATCAAATTCAAATAGCATATTCATTGCAATATTAATCGAACTGATAACATGGTCAAGTAAAACAATGGGAATCAACCGGTTGGGTATAACTGTTATGAATTGAATCTATTCATGATTTGGGTGATTTTGTAACAATTCAGAATCATATTGAAAACAATCCAAATTGTATTCAAGTTGGTCGAAAATCATATGGAACATAAAACCGTAACAATTAACCATTATTTCCAATCATATCGTATACATTATAACTAGAACGAATCAAAATATGATTGTGTTAAAAATTGAAATATGAGAAACAACTTGTGTCTATAATAGATACAAATGACTTCAATTGACAGCAGAGCATCCATTTTATCTAAATCAAACCAATCAAATCCACACCAAGATCCAACAAATCGATGCAAATTCAAACGAAGCTAAACTGGGAAAACAAACTTCCATTTAATCAAAGCATGGCTATGTATAGAATGCATATAGTGTGGCAGAGAAAATCCACGGTGTAAACAGAACCAATCCAAAACCAAATTCGAATTCGTTATATAAACAAGTGATAAAATATACCTGTGATGCTGCTCAAATTATTCCAACTTAGAATTCACGACCGCTGTAGCTGACTCCACATTTTTAAACAAGATGGAACCTGTCGTCCTCTGTTTCTTATCAGTGGCTTGCAATTTAGCCTTTTGACTGGTAAGTCGTGCAACTTGGTCCTCCAAAGAGTGAATTCTTGACTATAGCATTGGCACATCGGGACAATATCTTTCTAACCACGAGCTGCACTGATCATAGGGTGGCACTGTAGATTTCGACAGAGCATGAGAGGGTTTGGATGAATGACCGGGGTTTTCACAAGGCATCTTAATGCCTGGGTAGTTAGGGTCATTTTGCAGGCAAGGGGGTAGGTTCGACACAAAGTCGTACGAGGGTTCAACACACAGACCTTCCGAATAGGGGTATTTAGTAGCCAAGAAACGCTCCACTTCCGAGTTGGAGTCTTCACTTAACACGATAGGGTTAGGATTGACCGGGGGTTTTGGCTTGTTCCTTGCCATTCGAGAAATTAAAAAGGAATTATTTTTTCCTTTGGCATTTGCAGTAGGTTTGGCTTTAGGCTTCTTGCTCAAAGTCTTAGTGTTCTTAGTCACGGTGTGGGATAGGTCGATAGGTGAGTCAGGCAAGGGTTTAGGTAAAAGGATGTTCTATGGTACTGGGGGTACAGCCTTGTCCTCGGTCACCACAGGTTTATCAACCTGTGGTGGGTTTGAATCCTCAAAATCATTGCAAGCAAGAAAATTGCTCCAACAATCTCCGTGTAACCCCAAATGACAGACAACAATAATTTTAACCAACCCAAAGTGAAAAAGGTTGCTATCAGCCTGGTTCCTTTTGTATTTCTTAGACATTTTGAACAGGATTCTATGCAGATAATAGGGCACATTGAGCTTATAACCCATAAAAATCGTAAGCAAACGAAGGTGGTGTAAGAAAAAAAACCTGTACCGACCTTCACAGGTGATAAATTGTTTGATAATCATCAATAAATCATGCCAACGTTGTTTCAGCATGGTCATGAGCAAACCTTTGTCACAGGAGATAACCTTACGTGACTGGAAGAGCAGTGTCTAGGGGACCTCTTCTACTTTGCAATTCTTGGACCATCGTTGTCCAGTGGCAGGCAAACCCGTAGCAAGACTGATAAAATACTCATTAATTTCCAATTGAACATCGCCGACCTTGGCTCGACAGCCATCAAAGGTCATGACGAATTGCCTAGCAACGCAGAGGTTAAAACCATCAAATTTTTGTATGAACGGGAGCCACCCACTTTCCTCAAGGTCATTGCGGGCACTGTCGAACATCAACAGAGTCTAGCTACCATTGGGTTCAACCCTCACAACTGTAGCCATGGTGCGAGCACATGGTAAGGGTTTGGGTTGAATACACTAACATGCAGGAGCAGAAATGTTCGGTGTAACAACAATGAACGATCAAAGGGGAAGCATTAAGGTGCGCATGCGAGGGTGGTGGAGTTATTCACCGCCATGGATAAGAGTTATGGCCAAGTACAACCGCCAAGTCCCACATCTATTCACACAATCATAACACATCTCAAAACCATATTATTCGTCCAACCAAACGATGAGTGATATACCAATGCACAAATAACTATAGTTTTTCAAACCAATGTCACTTAACGTAAAATCAAAATCAAATGATAACCACACGCCATTGCATAAATGTGTAATCAAATTTTTTTTGACAATCGATATTTATAAAATCGACAAGCCAAGAGCTATAACAATAAGAATCACATCATATAAAAACAAAATAAACCATGACCCCTATGCAGTTCAAAGACTAGGCAAGTCCTAAAGATAAAAATCTAACATGCTCAATGCCTTACCAGTTTAATAAAATCAAGTTATGCAAACAATATAAGAATAGGCAAATAGGCATAATTCGAAAATCCTTTTAGCCACATAATAATAATCCAAAGGTAAGTTCCATTCAAAATATCAATAAAGAGATCATGATAGTTCAAATAATGATGGAGGAGTTTTCACACTTACAGTCGTGAAAACTAAATGGAGACCAATTTGCAAGTGTCACAAGAAATGAAAATATCGTCTATTGGTAAAATGCGACAACAATTTGAAGTTCAGAAGACATAGATGTAGGCAGCTTATAGGACAATAGAAAAAAATGAATTGGTTGCCAACAATGGCGACACACTGGTAGAAGCAGTTATCTATGTCAAAGAAATAAATTCAGATTAAGACAGCAAAGAAAATTTCAACTCAAAAACAACAACCAGAAAATCGTACAAACATCATCATTTACCATCTTTTCCAGCATTGTTTTAAAAGATGAAAACTGATAACAGTCTTAAGATCAGCAAGTCACGATATTAATGATAAAATCTTCAATACTGTTGGCATGGCCACTACTTCCAGCAGGCGTCCATAGCCTCGACAGGGTTGCCATTTAACCCACTCTGACATCTGTATCCTGTCAAGAAGTTCTATATCATAATAAAGGACATTAAAGAGGATTCATATATTTTTTTCATATTTTCATGTACCTGACATTGCTTCCCTTCCAGCAGGTCTGTTCAGTACCCCGACGAAGTTGTCTTGGCACCATGCATGCATTTACCCACTGCCAGTGGACCTGTTCAGTATCCCGGCGGGTTTACAAACACTTCCCACATCTCTTATTAATATTTATATTTTCTTTTGTAGATATATAGCCGAGCGGGTGACGCTGAAAATTCTAATACTTTAACATATTTTTTAGACCTCATCATATTTTTTTATCACCGTCCTTTATTCAACTCCAAATATTTTTTATTTATAAAACAACTTCCTACGGCAGGGAGGCATCTTTTGAGTCATTTCTTTACGGAAAAGGGACAGCGTAAAAAGATAATAGATGATCATGACAAACTTTGCTCATAGATTGAAATTAGTAAAATTCTTTCAAACAACAAAATTTTTCCAAAGTAGATATCAATAATACATCACTGATGTTTGTTCAAACTTTCAGAAGTTATTTCAGTGAAGAATTTTTTCTATGGTCTTTGTCTGAATGGGTCAGTGCACAGGTATGCGTATCTTTCAAAAAACACAAAAAATTGATCAATTCAAATCAAAACCAAAACATAAAGTAAACAAAAAATACAAACAAAAGAAATATTTACATAATAATACAAGGGTGATTATCAAGCAAAGTATCTTTTTAGGGCTTGGCCATTCACCGGATAGGTGTCAAGTTTCCCTTCAAGATTCTGTAATCGAAATGAACTAGGACCCAAATTTTCAGCAATTAAAAATGGCCCAAGCCATAAGTTTTGAAACTTGGTGTGCTCACCCTTTCCTTCGCGTGGTTTGTCCCACTTCAAGACGAGATCGCCTACTTCAAAATTCCTATCAGAAGAAGAATTATAATCGAACCAGCTTTTAATCAATTGTTGATGTTGATCTAATTTACGCTTAGCTTGGGTTCTTACTTCTTCCAACTTCATCAAAGCATTAATGCAACTTTCTAAAGGGGGACAATCTTCTTCTTGGACTTTTTGTGACAATTGAAGGGAAGGAAGAAGAAAGTGAGGTGGCAGAATGGCTTCTCTGCCATAAACGAGAAAAAAGGGGGAGTTACCTATAGCGGCTTTGGGGGTTAACCTATCATCCCACAGTGCATTCAACAGTGCATTGTGCCAATTCTTGTGATTTTCAACCACGGTTCTCTTGATAATTTTGATCAAGTTCTTGTTTGTTGATTCTGCTAAGCCATTGCCCTTGGGGTAATAACTAGCAGAATACTTCAGCTTTATACCTTTCTCCAAAGCGAAATCACTCATCTCTAGAGAAGAAAAGTATGAAGCGTTATTAAAGACTAGACAATCTGGGATACCAAAACGAGTGATAATATTCGAGTTCAGAAAAGCGATCACCTGACTCAAACCTTTCCCAAGACGCGATGGTATGGGGCTATTGGGCAAAGTACCAAGTGGATGAATTACCCTCAAAAGTGTAAGGGAACAACCCACAGACAACATCTTCATGTTCAACATTACGGAGCCTGATGGCTAACATAAATTTTTTAATATGATCTTCAGCTATCTGTTTTGAATCGGGATCAAACTTGGGAAGCCATTTCTCCGGGTGCTTAGGTAAAGGGTGTTGGGCTCCAAGTATAGCTACAACATCCTGGTCCAACTAGGGTCTAGCAGGGTTGTTCTGATTTTCCATTGGGTTAGTGGGTGTGGAAGGCTGAGAAGGTGAATTGCCTTTGTCTGAAGAGGAATCTCCTCCAGAAGAGGAAGAAGATGAGGGAGGTGGTGAAGGAGGTATCCCAGATCCTCCTGCAGCAGGATTTGTGTTCGGATCTGTAGGATTCACAGTGAGGTTAATGTCACCTAACTGTTCTCTGATATTAGAGAAGTGTAAAGGTTGACCCCACGGATGGTTTGGTTGCCTAAGATGAGCTAAGTCACTATGTGTTTTAATAAGAGATTGACGGATAATATCTTGTGTATCACCACCTGTAGGATTAGGGGTTGTTGGATCAACTGTGATCTGCAGATCTTCGGTTGAAGTAGTTGTTGTTTGAGGGGGAACATTATCTTGTGAATGGCTTCTAGTCACTATAGGTGAGAGATTAGGGGGGGAGGAGTCTTGAGACCACCTCATGCCATTAATTAAGTTCAGGCCCTCCTTCTAGCGCCATTTGTTGATGGGAAAAATTGACCGTCCGTCAACTGAGAGAGTGGAACCGGTCTGAGGTTGTCTAAATAACCCAAGCCGTTTGGAATGAACCACCTTGACGGGTTTAATGGCTCCGTTGGCTTCTCTAAGGTCCTAAGAAAACCAAAGAGAAAACTAATCTAAACTAACTAATCTATCTAAAACAAATAAAACTAACTAAAACTAACTAAAACTAACTAACAATAAATAAAAACAAACTAATACACTAATCTAATTAAAACAAACTACTAAATTAAACTAAAACTAAATATAAACTACTCTAACTATTCTATATACAATCTACT
>JZKD02S1786474.1:45184-62326 GCA_000966675.3 Picea glauca
ATGTATTTATGTTCCGATCTCTAGATATGTATTGCACTTGGTGCCATTTTGATATATTCATGAGCATACTTTGGATATTTTGTCTCTAATTGTCTCTAATGCTTTGGAAACATGATTAAAAATCTTAAAAATATATTTTTTCGTTAAAATTTAAATATTTTATGTATTTTTTTTAAAAACCTATTCATTGAAACCGGTTCCAGTTCCGGTTCAGGTTGGACCCTCGACCGGTTTCAGTTTTTAAAACTATGGGTTGAAGTGCTTCAACTGCAATTGAATTAGCTCCAACTCTACAACTCTAAATGTAAATAAATCATACAAGTCCTTCAACTTCTTCAAAGCATCCCAAGAATTTTCGATAGATTTGATGTGATGACTCACCTCTTCACTTACAGAAGCAACAATCAAGACATATACTTTCTTAGCTTTATTTGTCCATATAACATTCTCTATCAATTGTAGGTTTGGTAGATGCAATATCTCCATCACAAATGCCATCCTAAAAATCATTGAAGATCATGATATGCTCAATCTTGTTCATTCCAGATGATTCTCTTTGCCACTAAGCACCACACCCACAATATTTTTGCCATAAATCGATTCAATATAAAAAGAGTATGCCAAGGATATCGAGGAACTAGTTGAGCATAATTTATGCAAGCTCTGCATGCTCGATTCCAAGCCAGAAGATGAAATATTTCGGACAGAAAGCAAAGAGGAGTCAACTTGCAGACCATCCTCAACGTTCGGAGCACTCTGGCATTCAAATTGATTTCCTTCGTGTGTTTGCACTTGAACTCTTGCACAAAATGATTTGCCAAATTCAAAAAATAAGAACCCAAGGCACAACCCGTAAGGAACCGAGCTCGATCATGGAGAAATTTCGGTGAAATAGGGAGCCTTCCTCGACTAAGTAGGTATAAAGATAGGAGCCAAATGCCAAGCTCTTGCTTTCAGTCAAATTTAATATTTATGGGATCCTGTCATAGTGGCTATGGGAGAGACATATGATTGTGTTTAGTTGGGCATAGAGGAGTGAGCCCACTGCGATCAAGGGTTTGACTCCCATGGAGGCCAAAATCAAAGAGAATCTGACCCCCCCTACAGAAAATATTATTGTTAGTGTTGTAGAACCCGGAACCCCAAACTACCCAGAAGCTAGAACCAAGGCCGACAAAGGTAATGAAGCCAAAGATGATGGTGACGTAACTGTTCGAGCTTCCCCCATTGAGGGTTTATGCAGAGAAAAACACAAGTAAAATAAAAACCCGTAGTATGCACGAGCCTCGGTTTCTAATGAAATTATAGCAAATCCATGGCGATGCCAAAAGAGAGAATGGCAGAGTGAAAGGAACAAGAACACGCCAACATGCACTTGAACTTTGGAGACAGCTCCAGATCATGAGATCTGGAGTTATAAAAAATAACCAGTGCTCTGATACCACGAACAGGTTGAGCAATAAATAACTCCACGCATGCCAACATGCACTTGAACTTTGGAGACAGCTCCAGATCATGAGATCTGGAGTTATAAAAAATAACCAGTGCTCTGATACCACGAACAGGTTGATCAATAAATAACTCCACGCATTAAATTGCATTTCAAAGAGTTATAAAAAATATGCATTTCAAAGAGTTATAAAAAATAACCAGTGCTCTGATACCACGAACAGGTTGATCAATAAATAACTCCACGTATTAAATTTCATTTCATTGAAGTGACCTTTGGTTTCATCTTCCATGACTTTCAGATATGACAATGCACTATCATAGTCACTGCTTTGGGACAAGCGGTCTAATAATATTAACACAAGAAACACATACCCATGTTAAATTGGACTCACTTGTAGTAGAAAAGAGATTATCAATGAACATCGTCTTTCATCATTCATAACACATCAAACACGATATCATTATCAAAAAGTGTTGTCGTCATCACTAATTTCTCTTACCCTAATAGCAGTCAAGTTTGGACTACCCAAGACAACATCATTCATAACACATCAAACACTATATCAAAAAGTGTTGTCATCGTCACTAATTTCTCTTATAGCAGTCAAGTTTGAACTACCCAAGACAAGGTCCTTTTCCAAGTATTGCACTTTGTTTTCCTCACTTTCTTCAAAATAAAAGGGCACCTCTTCCTAGACTACTTTGGTGAACTTGAATTCACTGGCCTCAAAGTCCTATGGCACCTTGTCCACTCAAAATCCAATGGGACGTTTCTTAAGATGGCACCCTACATTCATCTGAGCAATGAAACCATAATTAAAGTCCTATGGCACCTTGTCCACTCAAAATCCAATGGGACGTTTCTTGACACCCTACATTCATCTGAGCAATGAAACCATAATTACCAAGGATGGCCTACAATCATTCCCACACAACATTTGTATTAAAATTTCTTGTTTAAAATTTGCCCAACCAATACTTTTACATTACATATTTCACCCAATGGCAAAGTTTTTCAGTCATAATTCACTAGAAACATGTACATCCTTCACTTAGGCTCCTTGGAATATCCATGCAGAGGAGTCTCCCAAAGCAGTTCTAGTAGTTGAGGTTCAAAGTGAGATCTATAGCCCAGCAAATTGTCATGCACACAAAGCTAATTAGTCCATGCATTATGACAATTTGATGTGTAGTATTCAAGGTATTAAAAGTATGGTACAATTTTGATGTTACCCTATGCAACAAAATTTACTCAATTTCTTCTTTCAATTCCTTGATGTTAGTAGCAGCACATATGTGATTTTTGGTTTTGATCCCTAGAATGCATTGGATCAGATTAGGTATAAATTGTAAAAAAATAGTTATAATGACAAGAGTCTAGCCACGTGAGCTTAAATAAATGACCCGTGTGTAAATGATATAATAATGTTTCTATGGATTCCTAGTGTGGAGCTCAAGGGCAAGGCCCAACTAGTAAATGATCAGGCATATAATTTCTAAAAAATACATACTTATATGAACAACGAGGTAGACTTGCCATAATGAACTGAAGCCATGTAGATATTAATGCTAGAATATAATATATAATGGTTCAAGATGGCTACAAAGAACACAAAAGGTACTATGATTCCGGTAGATATTAATGCTAGAATATAATATATAATGGTTCAAGATGGCTACAAAGAGCACAAAAGGTACTATGATTCCGCTATAGGGGAGGAGGAAAGGGGCTTATGAGAAATTAATCATTCATTGCCAAGTTTTAGGCTAGGAACTCATCTCTTTTCCATGATGCACCTTGTTTAAAATTCACCCACCACCCCGGACTTAGAAGACAATCATTGATTGTATGTGGTGGTGGTGAGGAATGTCTACCTCTAATAGTTATCGAGGTGTGGAGGTGTGGGACTGAGTACACTTTTCATGAGATAATGTGTAAGCAATCATGTCTTATGGGGATTTCTTTTCCTTCCTTTCTCATGAAAACCATGCTTGCCATTGGGGAGCGGGGACGGTGCATTCATTTTCACATTCATGGTTTAAACTCGTGTTGAGTTGTCCGTTGCTACTCATAAGCCAAATCTGGAAATTGACCAAATCAGCACTAGAAAGGAGGAATTGAAGACCTTGGGGAAGCTATAGAGATGCTACAGATGAGCATACAGGCCAGGGAAATTAGAAAGCCTTCACCCACTAGTTATTGCCGCTCATTGGTTGCTTGAGAGCCAAAGGCTATTCCCACAAAGCATGCAGCAGATTGGACTCTTTCTGCCTACACTGAAAAGCACTGGAAGGGAAGGATACTCCTTAAGGGACTGTTGAGCAGAGAATGGGAAAGATCTTCCTTGTGTTGAATAGGGCAGTGGAAGAGAATGCCATCGCAGTTTGATGGCTGGATGAAATGCCCGGAGTGCTATGTCCATATGTAATGGACAGATTGCTATGTAATGGACAGATTGGCTGAGACATGATAAAAACGGGTTGGGTTGAGTGTGCCAGGGCCCTGTAGCTTGCGTTTCGCCCTAGTGACCTCATAGCCCAGCTTGGGGATGGCATCTTCATGGTATGGCTACAGTTGGATGGAAAAATGATCGTACTTATACCAGTTCCTTTGATTAAGATAAGTTTTATTTCTGTATATAAATCTATAATATAATTAAATTCTACTTCTGATATGAAATTATGTGTATTTTGCATGCTGTGTATTTTGGGGATGGCATCTTCATGGTATGCCTACAGTTGGATGGAAAAATGCTCGTACTTATACCAGTTCCTTTGATTAAGATAAGTTTTATTTCTGTATATAAATCTATAATATAATTAAATACTACTTCTAATATGAAATTATGTGTATTTTGCATGCTGTGTATATGAACGGAATCTTTTAATCCATGTTGCTTCAATTCAGCTGCAACATGGAAAGTCAAGTGATGCTGGTTGAGTCGATGCATAGAATGAATTACTCCATAAACTGCAATGGAACTTCACACACAGGATAAAAATTGAAACATAAGACTGATACTTATTAATATGATAGCATGGAGAAAACAAAGTTTACTTGATGACTGAAAGCATAAGCCCGATTGGTACAGAATTAGTTTACCATTCAATGCCATTAGAAAAATCAAATCTGTGTTTATGTCAGTGACATGTGTTCATAAACAGGGTCCTGGTTCAATGGTAAAGCAGGGGTTTCATAGGCCCACCAAGGTTCAGAAAGCCATCTCACCTATGTAAGAAGACGGCCAAATGGGGCACAGATTAAGTCCTTGGTAAATTTAATGGAATGAATATATGTCTCGTGGACTAATTTTGTTCAGCCACTGCATGCAGAATGTCTGAGAACAAGAGGAGCAAGGAGGACGCTTGGAAAAAGAAAATTAACTGCCGTCTGGAGATCATAAACAAATGAAGTCCTCAAGTCCCAGGCTCCTGTGAACGTGGAAGAGGAGGTTCCTCCACCAGCATGAGACAAACCAGTTCATAAACCATGATATCCAGATCCACTATGTTCACCGGTTCTCCCAGTTCACATATATGCTGTGTACCTGGTTTTCTGTTATGAATCTGAAGACAATATATGTTAATATATGTTATCGTGCTTTCTGTTTTGGATACAGTATGTGAATGCTTGGTTAGGATGTGCTGGTACAGTCCTGATTTTGAAAATGTTTATGCCGGTGAATGTACGTGGTGCTCTCTGCACAGTGAGCTATATACATAAATACAAAAAATGATGGAAAGTTATGCCCTGTTAATAATATGAATGAAGTACTCCCTTAGGTTATTGAGGTTGGTAAACGATAATTTATTTCATATTCAACAAATATTGACTGCTCTTTTCCTAGTTGTTTGATATGATTATGAACTTTGAAATGCACTACTTAATTGTAGAACTAGAGATGAGTATGGCAGATGTGACTAAAAAACAAAATTCACAGTTTTGTTCAGGATGGGCTTTATGGAATATCTAGAATGTACGTAACCAAACTATTACATTGAAGACGAGCGAAATAGTTTTGTTCAGGATGGGCTTTATGGAATATCTAGAATGTACGTAACCAAACTATTACATTGAAGACGAGCGAAATACTAGTTGCGAGTTAACAACAACCATCTATTGTCTTAATCCCCTTGGAATCATTTCAGGCAACAATGTTAGCCATTATCATGCCAGCATTCTAATCACTTTATCCATAGATGCTCCCACTCTCAATGATAGAAAATGAAGTCCCAGGTGGAAGGCTGATTAGAGCATAGGTGGCCAACCTTCTTGGCATGAACGAAAAACTTAATTAATATAAAATTACTGTACCTTTGAGACAGAAATCATGTCATTGTCAGACGTACAAAACTATTAAACTCATAATCAACTCATAATGATATACTTTCAAAACTAAAAGACATGTAGCTCAGGGCAGCAGCCAATTGCCTGAACTTTCATCAACCAGTACAGATAAAAACTATTCATGGACAGAGAATCACCAATCGCAAAACATAATAATAACATGACACGCAACTGTAAAGCATAATTAGAACTTCGCTGATCCATGCTCCCGCATAATTCATGGAGTTAATAGATATCATTTCTGTGACCAAAACTAGTAAAAATGCTCAGAAATTGCAAACCAACAATTCCTATCATTTTGCATTTGTAGTGAAAATGCTCAGAAAATGCATAACAATAATTCATATCATCTTGCGTTTGTAAGCATACTACTTATGCTACACGACTTGCATATTATTTTTATGAAGACCTGCAAATCTTCCCATTCGCATCCTGCGGATTCCCCCCATCTAGCAACACCTATGAAAGTAATGCTGCAGCTGCAAAATTTCGAGGCAATTGACAACCATCATATTAGGGGAAGTCTGGACGGTGGATAGGAATGAGTGACGTCACCCGTTGACACATAACTGTAAGGTTTCTCACCTTTAGCAAAACAATATCTAAACTGTGTTCATAATTGACCTTTAAAGTAACTAAATTATGTGACTGTTTACAAAAAATCCCATATATCTTCCAAACTAGAAATTGTAATTAAACTAAACTATACTGACCTACTCTATTCTGATAAAGGCGTGCCTAGTAATATTATAATTATGCTTGTTGGTGTTCTGCAATTTCCACATCACCAATAATCTCCACAAGAGCACTTCCCGTCCTTAAAATGATGAAACCGCTTTGCATCTCGCACAATAAGTTCTCGCTCAACAATCTTCGACATAATCTTGATAGCATTGTGGCAATCACCACACACTCGAAGGTTTTTAATTACTCTCAATGTTGTCCCAGGTGGAGTGCTGATAAGCCCATAAGCTATGGCCAACCTCTCACTATGATGCATCAGGGCTATTTCTTTCTGCGCCTCATCCACATCATGCAGCACATATTTCGTGTCAGGCACATACCCTGCTTCCTTCATCTGTCCAGCTAACCCCTCCAACTTTGCATATATCTCCTCCCTCTGAGGGTGAGATAAGGTCCCAGCTCGATACTCGTGCACTGTGCTTGCTTTTGGTGTTGGGGGTTTCATAATGTCCGTGTCCTTTCCCATGTCTCTGCCACTGCTTCTATTAACCCCATTGTTTCTATTTGCCCATCTGCCAACTGCACCACCTCCACTTAAGTTCGATCTTGGCACAACTCTATTCGGCTCCATCTCGCCGATCTTCTCCGCAGCCCGCTTTTCCATCTCTTCATTCCCATGACTCTTGCAAGCATTGCGCAAGGTCTCCCAAACCATAACACTAGGCTTTGTTGGCATCTTATTGATGAACTCCTCCGCTTCCTCCAGCCGTCCAGCCCGGCTAAGAAGATCGACCATGCACACATAGTGCTGCATCGAATACAGGAGCCCATATTCTTTATCCATCGCTTCGTAATAACGAAGGCCTTCATCCACCAAACCCAATCGACTGCATGCTGAAAGCACCCCTAGAAAAGTGTTCCCATTCGGCCTCTCCCCTGCATCCTTCATCTGGCCAAACAATTGAATCGCCTCCTCTGCAAGGCCATTGTAGGACAACCCCGCAATCATATAGTTCCAGGAAGCACAATCTCGCTCAGACATTTTGTCAAACACTTGGCGTGCTTCCTGCACGCACCCACATTTACCATAAATCTCAATGAGTTTATTATCCACCGAGACATCAGGCCTAAACCCACTTCCAATCATGTGTTCGTGCACCTTCCTTCCCTCTTCCAGCGCTTTCGAATCTGCGCAACATTGCAGAATGCAAACATAACTGATAGAATCCATAGGAATACCTTGCTGTTGTATGTTTCTGAAAAGCTCCATGGCTTCGTTCAGCTTCCCTTCCTTGGACGCAATCCTCAAATCCTCAATGACCGCACTAGTTGCCCTGGCACCTCCGCTGTAAGAACCCCCCACCTGACCTCTGGCATAACTTGGAGTTTGGCTCACTGGATTGGCATAACTTGGAGTTTGGCTCACTGGATTGGCATAACTTGGAGTTTGGCTCACTGGGTTTTCAGAGGTGCTAAAGGGTTTAACAAACACGTATTTGCTCCTAACCCCGATGAAAGACTGGGCTTCTTTGGGTATCCTGGAGCTCAGAAACCTGAAACACTGAACATGAGTGTGATTAAATCGGAGTCCCGTCTCTCGAACCTTGAAAACGGCCGTTAGGTATCTTAGCTTGCTTATGCCTGCCGCTCTCTGCATCATTGCGGTCGAAGCCATCACCTCCTGTGCTGCTCGAAATATGGGAACACCCAATCCTCTTCTATCGCAGAATAGCTAATGCCCAACACTGTTATCTCGAATAATGGCGAGAGCTAACGAGCCAAGATTTAAAAAGGCGTTCGGCGAAAACTAGCTAGGCAAGATTTAACAAGGGGTTTGGGATAAATTAATTTAAAACTAGCTAGGCAAGATTTAACAAGGGGTTTGGGATAAATTAATTTAATTATTTGATAGATATGGGTTTTGGACGAATATCTTCTATATTTGAAAATATATCTCTTATATTTAAAAGGGATTGTCTTAGGGTTTATAGAGGCTTTGAAAAGGCATATAAAGAAATGGTGAAGATAAATCTTGTCTTCGACACATAAAAGGTAGGCCCACTCCCTTGTTATGGCCCTATGTGAGTTGTGTGTCTCTTGTTTTGTTTTGGAATGGCTTTCTAGGTAATGGTGGTCGAAATCATTGTTTTTGTTATTGTTGGAATAATGAGTAATGTCCATGAATAATTGTTAATGCTCGATATTATTCCCTTCAATAATGGCAAGAGTAAATGAGGCTACTTTTAATAATAATAATAATGACTTTTGCTTTTAGTTTTGCTTTTAAGAGGAAAAAAGGAATTTCATAAATTTGGATAATAGACAAATGTTTTTTATATTTGAAAGGGTTTGTATTAGGGTTTAAAGAGGGTTTAAAAAGGTATGTAAACAAATGGTGAAGATAAATTTTATCCCAGTGGATGTTCATTAGGTTCACCCCTTGGGTACACTCATTTGATAATTATGTGTTTTTTTACCTTGAAAAAGATCAACAAGTATCTCAACGTGTTTATGTTTGTGACTTTCTACTTAATTATAGTCGAATTCATTACCTTTAGTGTTGATTGAATAATGGGGAACACCTAATCCTCTTCTCTCGAATAATAATCAATGCTCAATATTACTCTCTCGGATAATGACAAGAGCAAACAGACCAGATTTAACAATGGGTTTTGGCTTCAAAGCCACAAAGGAATTTAATAAAGTTGGATATTGGGCACATTTATTTTATATTTGAAGGGGATTGTATTAGGGTTCAATGAGGGTTTAAAGGGATATATAAACAAATGGCAAGGGAATTTTTTGTCCCTAACAGGCGTCATTTAGGCATGTCCTCTAGTTATGACCATATGGATGTCATGTGTCTCTTATCTTGAAAAAGGTCATCGTCTATCTTAGCTTGCTTATTGTTATGACACTCTACATCATTGTGGTCGAAGCCATCGCCCTATGCATTCCTCGATTTATGGGGAATGCCCAATCCTCTTCACTTGAATAATAGCTAATGCCTAATACCATTGTTTCAAATAATAGAAAGTGTGAATAGGGTTAGATTTGACAAGGGGTTTTGGTTTCGGAGGGATAAAGGAATTTAATAAATTTGGATATTGGACAAGTTTCTCTTATATTTGAAGGAAATTGTGTTAGGGTTTATTACCGATCAAACTCTCTCATCACTACAAGGAGAACACCTTCTTGAGAAGGTTTTTACGGAACCTCCCCGAAAAATTCTTGTCTTAGTTGTTTATAATGGAGGTTATTAGCAGAGGCAGGTGGCCAAAGGTTTTTGCATAGGTTTTTTTTTCGGTGCGCCTTTATGGTAAAATGCACTGGTGTGCACCTAAAACATACTGCACCGGGATTTAAATGTCCAAACGCATCATCACTTTTCATAGTAGAGGCAGGCAACTGTAAGTTTTTGTAGAGGTTTTTTATCTCAATGCGCCTTTAAGGTATATACGCACCAGTCATTTCATGAACAATATAGTACGGGTGCGTCCATGTTTCAGTAGCACTGACATACTTTATAATAAAATTACATGCACTGGATAAATCTCACTAATGTTGTTGAACAATACGCATTGGGACGTTCATGAACAATACATCATCGGTGTCCATGTTTCAGTAGCACCACCATACTCTATAATAAAATTACATGCATTGAATAAATCGCTCTGATGTTGTTGAAGGGTACTCCTTGGTGCATCTTTATGTCCAAAAGCGCATCACATTAGGGTAAATTAAAATAAAAATACCAAACTGATTTTCATTGTTACCATGCATCTTGTGCTTCCAAACTCTTAAGCAAGCACCGGTGCTCACCTTTCTTCCTAAGACACATTATTTCTGGTGCTCTACATCGACTAGGATAACTCCATTAGTGGATTCCACACATTTCCAAATTTTGGAAATTACCACGAATTTTCATTTCCTCTCAATGGTGCAACCATGCCTCTTCGAGACAAAAGAGACCATGTAAATTATTTATTAGCTTCTTGTTTTCATTTTCATCCAATTAAAATTAGAATTTAGCTTGAAATTTCACATTTTTTTCCATTTTTTTATTTTTCACGCGGTGCACCTGAACGGTTCAAATCACCTCGAAGTGGTGTGTACTATGTTAAAAACATAATGTGCGTCACCACGGGTGTGTACTTTGTTAAATACACAATGATCATTGCTTCTGAGACGTCCATATATGTTTGCATCAGTGCTCTTCAATCTAGCACACCGCGATAAATTACTAAAAATAAAACGGTGTGTCCTTTGGAATGCCCTAACACTTATGCAAATTGGGCTCATACTCGAACTGACCCATTACACTTCATTAACCACATTGCTAGCTCAATGATATATAAAATTTAATCTAGGTACACCAATTTTAACTAACTGCGCTGGAGCGTACTCGAAAAATAACGCCCCAACAAGTCAATGTTCAAACGCACCGCCATACTTTATAAAAAAATACACGCACCGAATAAATCACACTGATGTCGTTTAACATTACGCATCGATACACTTGACTTAGCTAACTACACCACTAACATAAATATTTATAAAATTTAACGTAGTGGTGCAACCATTGTAATCAAATACATCGGCATTGTATGCATAAATGCACCGAACATATATTTCCCAAATTTTCATTGTGGGGCATCTCAGTTGACACCTTGTTCCCGGTGCACTCACATTTTCAACACATCGAGGAACAAAAGGATGATGCTCCACTATCACAGTGGTGCCAATGCGTTAATAGTAACACCTTGAATGGCTCGTTGTGTTGTTTCGGTGGACACCCTATAACCAACGTCAATGACAACAAAACCTATTGTTAAACAAAACGTTTGTGTTCCAATAGCATGGTAGCACTCGTGCATTTACATTAACACATCACACTAGGTAAGTTCATATTCAACAATTTCACCGATCGGTGCGAATTTATCAAAACAATGCATTGATAATGTAAAGAGCACGAAACTGGGCCGAATTTTCACAAATTTGCAGTGTAGTGTGTCTTATGGTAAACACTGCAAAGTTGCTAGGAAGTGTGCCAATTGAGATAAACACACCGGTGTGTTCTATTAATTGAATGCACCGCCAAGTTTTTGAAACATAAATTTCCTTTGCGGTGTGTCAAAATAAAACACACTGGTAATGTGTACTATAACGCACTGAGAAAAATATATAATAGTTTACCATCTTGGTTCACTTTATGGGATGTTGTAATGTCCCCATTTTTGGATTCCTTTGCTCTGTAGTTGGAGACGGCCTTATGGGTTTATGTCAACCTAACCAGAGGGGTGATTTGATGTTACCAGCGAGATCAGGGGGTTGAGAGGAGTTATATGATGCTTTCATAGGTCCACTTATCATATTTCATCATCGAGATCACACATACACAATCGTATTTCAATTCTGATGCATTTTGATCGTTTCTATAATTTGGGAATATTAATGAGCATTATTTAATGGATTGCACTAAGGTTGTCATTTTAATAATTTATCTAAGAGGGGTACCTTGGTGTAATATCTCGTTGGAACCGGGATGAAGAGCTCTAATGATGGAGAGGATAAAAAGTGACTTTCAATGCCCAAAAATGATTTAAAGTCAAATAAATCACTTTTTGGAGTAAAAAGACTTAATAAATTAATAAATTGATTTTAGAGGAAATGTTAAAGTTAAATTAAAAATTCACTTGAAGGGAAAAAGAAAAAGGGGTATAAAAGTGCAATGAGAGCTCATTCTCTCATTATGTTGATGATTATTTCTGAAATTGATTTGGAGAACTCTTGGAGCCTTTGGGGTTTGGAGTTAAACCCTTCTGTGGATTGGTTTCGGTGGTGAAATATTCCACCCTAGTTGATCAGGCTTTAGTTGTGAAAGATTCCACCCTAGACATTAGGAGGGGAGTTCATTTAGTTCTTCCACTTGCATTCATCTTTGAGGAGGTTGATCCATCTTTTGCAGCAGTTTGGGGTTTGTAGAAGATACATTTTTTTTATGTAGGCTGAGTTATTCTTTTGAAGGCCGATTTGTTGAGTGGAGGTAGAGTTTCTCTCATAGAAGCTGATATCTTGAAGAAAGAGGGTTGATTCAGCTGCAATATCAAATTCAATCTTCATCTTTTTTCATCCAACAAGTTGTGCCAACAATTGCAAATGTATTTCTAATCAGATCCATGATAAATAAAACCATATCTGTGAGTTTTTGTTGTTGCAATTGTCGCAGATTGGATTAATAGTAAATAAGAGCAGCTTTGACATATTTATTGTTGTTATAACTGTTCATATTTGATTGTTAATAAAATATGGCAGAATTGGTGATGTTTCCTTATTGTTCCAACAATTTATTTGAGTTATGATCTAGTGGTATTCTTGTTACTATTTTAAGATTCCTGTGGTGTGAGTTTTCAGAATTGTTATCCGGATTTTCCACAGTAAAATTCATTTTTATCGACGTTTCGAATCCTTTACCTGGATTCATCTTCAGGACAGGTTAGTCAATGATAAGGGTAGCATGCCAGAGTTATAAATATGAAAATTGCAGAGAAAATTAAGTAGGTCGGCTATTAACCTATCATCTCTGCATCTTGTCAGAAAATTCAAGTCTGCAACCCTTCTTTCAATTTTAATCCTTGATTTTTCCATCAAACGGATGTCATTCCATATTTCCCCTCTGTACAGGGTGGAAATTACTGTTTTAAGACTCCTGTTGTGTGAGTTTTCAGAATTGTTATCCAGATTTTCCATGGTAAAATTCATTTTTATCGACGTTTTGAATCCTTTACCTGGATTCATCTTCAGGACAGATTAGTCAATGATAAGGGTAGCATGCCATAGTTATAAATATGAAAATTGCAGAGAAAAATAGGTAGGTCGACTATTAACCTATCATCTATGCATCTTTTCATAAAATTCAAGTTTGCAACCCTTCTTTCAATTTTAATCCTTGTTTTTCCCATCAAACGGATGTCATTCTAGATTTCCCATCCATACAGGGTGGTAATTATTGTTTTAAGATTCCTGTGGTGTGAGTTTTCAGAATTGTTATCCGGATTTTCCATAGTAAAATTCATTTTTATCGACATTTTGAATCCTTTACCTAGATTGATCTTCAGGATAGATTAGTCAATGATAAGGGTAGCATGCCATAGTTATAAATATGAAAATTGCAAAGAAAAATAGGTAGGTCAGCTATTAACCTATCATCTCTGCATCTTTTCAGAAAATTCAAGTCTACAACCCTTTTTTCAATTTTAATCCTTGATTTTTCCATCAAACGGGTGTCATTCCAGATTTCCCCTCCATTCAAGGTGGTAATTATTGTTTTAAGATTCCTGTGGTGTGAGTTTTCAGAATTGTTATCCAGATTTTCCACAGTAAAATTCATTTTTATTGACGTTTTGAATCCTTTACCTGGATTCATCTTCAGGACAGATTAGTCAATGATAAGGGTAGCATGACAAAGTTATCGACGTTTCTTGTTGTTAATTATTGCATGCAAATATAGTCTATTTGAGACTAAAAACCCATGCATACATCACAAATACCTTAAGAAAACAAATCAACAACATAACAACAACAACCATGGGTGTTTTACATCGGATTTTGACCTATAACCAAAGTGTTTTACAAAAGTCATGAGCCAACAGTAAGCTACAAAAACATATCAATAGCAAGTTGGTTTGAAAAGGTCTTAATCTAGCAGCGACACTAATACATTCTAGTAGCCTAACTATTTGACAAAAGTCCTATACCAAACAACAGTTAGAAAAAGAGGTTTTGCAGTGAAATTTGGGCACAACAACAAACTGTTTGATGAAAGTCTTGAGCCAAATAACCCTTAGAATATTACAACAGTAAGAAAAAACTTATAACAACAGTAAAGAGGGTTATTATAGTGGTATCATAACATACATTCAAAGTGTTTAACGAAAGTCCAATACCAAGAAAACACATAAAATATACCAACAATAAGGGAAGGGACGTTATAGTGGTATCAGAGCAATGCATCCTCCCAGCATGGAGGGTAATCAGTTAAAAGGGTATTTTCATACTTTTACCAATAAGTGACCAACATTTATACCTTTCCATTTCAGCAGGGTAACTTGGTAGCAAGGTTTGCACTCGTGGGGTTAAGCAAGATGAAGATAAATTTGGAACTCATGGAATAATTTTGGCAAGTCTTTCAAGAAACTCAAAGGAATATAACAAGATTGTTAGAGCATCGTGATTTGTTGGAGCCTTGCTCATTAGTTGGGAACAAGAATGAAGGGTCGTCAAATTATTTGAGGGAGTATGAGGCACTTGGTGAGGATTTTCATGCACCAGTGACATTAAAGGAATTTTACACCATCAAATCTGAAGTGGTTGGTGACATGGATGCCTCATATCATGAGGGAAGTTTGACAGAACCCAGTATGACTTCTTGGAAGTGCATGCATCTACTCATATCGGGGAGGTGTGCCATGAGGTTGACAAAACATCAACCTTTGATACACTATTAGAACTATCCTGTGAGACTGATAACACTAGTGCTTATGATGGACATGTTGATTGCACACATGATGATTATGATGAGATTTGTGTGGAGTTGAGTATGGCACATTCCTCATCACCCACAACAGAGATTCAGTCATCTATGGTAGCCCCAACATGTGAGGATGTTAGTGAGGATTTGAGGGAAGAGATTCTTGTGATGGTCGAACAGGATGAGCATTCAAATTTGTGTGGGATTGACTAGAGGTATGGCTTAGAGACTTCTAATTATACACATAATCTACATCTTCAAGATCATGAGCCACTTCTTGTGGGAAGCCCATTAATGGATCAAGTCATAATTGTAGATGGGGGAGTTGAGCATATACCTTGTGGACCATCCATAGGGGAGGTATATGCACCCACTTATTGTGGGAATGGATATATTGAGGATGTGGACACATCAGTATGGGATTGTGGGGTGATTCCTTCAGAGAGACTTCTTGATAAGGAATTTGAGCATACCCTTAAGTTTGGATTGTCTAGGGGTGAGGAGTTGATAGATGAGATTCAACGAGAAGCATATTTCTCGAAGATTGATCTTCAATTGGGATATCACCAGACTACTTATGGGTGTCACTATGGGCACTATGAGTTCTTGGTCATGTCATTGGGGTTGACCAACACACTTTCCACCTTTTAGTCTCGCATGAACCCCATCCTCACACCGCAACTATAGGGGTTTATGTTGGTGTTCTTTGATGATCTCCTCATATACAAAAAGACATGGGAGGATCATTTGAGACAGTTAGATGACAAATGGGGCATGATGGAGAGCATATTCAGACATGGGATATAGAACTCTCCAAAGATTGATCTTTGATCAAGCTATCATCAGGATAGAGACATGAAGCTTGGCATGACATATGCTTTATATTGTGGCCATGTGATCAATATGAAAAATGTATAGACACACCAAGAGGAGAACCATGACACATTGGATTGGCACATGGGGATTTCAACTGATTGAAAGTACTACCTTCTGGTGAAATATTCCAAGGATTAGTTTTCATGCGAGTTAATGGATGGTCATATTTAGGATGACAGGTACAGAGTGGTGGATGATATCATCTACTACAAAGCTAGCATATACGTATTCCCTGAGTCCACACTTAGGGAAGAGATCATGATGGTTATACATGATACACCCATGGTGGGGCATCCTGGGTACTTCTAGTCTTACCAACAGATCAGAGAGAGGTTTTCATAGAAAGGCCTCGAGGACAATGTGTGGAGACATGTGAGGGAATGCATGACTTGTTAGTAGAATGAGTTAGAGCATCCTATCTAGTAGGATTATGGCACTCTAAACTCATTTTAGGACAGAGGTGGGAGAGTGTTTCAACGTATTTCAACATAGGTCCACCAGAGGTGCATGGCAGGGACTACATTTCAGGGACTTCATTAGAGTATGAGACATTGAAAATAGTAGACTGGTTCTTTAGGGAGGCGTTTAGACTCCATAGGGTGCTTGAGTACATTGACCATGATCAAGATAATACAATTCTCAAGGCATTTTGGTAGGTGTTATAGCCCAAAAATTCCCTACCTATGCATACATGGCATTGACTTTTCTACTTACACAATTTTCCAAATTATTGTTAAGCATCAGACTTTAAAAAACCATTTTTTGGAGCATGTATGATCCAGGTGGATATCGGTGGCCACCCACCTTTTCTGACTTGCTCAATTTTCTGGCAAATTTGGCAATTTACTATTTTTAGCAGTTTTAACTTCCGAGGCCATTTTGAGGGCCCAAATGAAGTTTTTTTTAGATCGAGGTTCTCAATGATATTCTATGGCATAATTGAGCCCCCAAAATGAATCTCCTCGACGATACCTTTCCAACGAACTATCATACGCCCAAAATGGAGATCGTATGCAAAAGTTATAACCCCGGGAAGTTGATGTACTAACTTACCCAAACAAAGCCCACATGACTTTTGGTGCTTCATCTCCTAGGGCTAGGTTTTTGGATGTCTAGGACTTTTGGCATTCCTGTTTATTGTAAAAAGGCCTTTAGAGCCTCATTGTAATCATCTTCTTGCGAATGCGAGTAGCCATCACATCTCTTCTCAGAGATAAGCTGCCACCATTCTATCGAGTCTTTCACTCTGTAT
>JZKD02S1786485.1:25069-41362 GCA_000966675.3 Picea glauca
TTTTATTATGATTATGAGATAATGTGTATGTGGTTGTTTTTATTATGATTGTGGTTGTTTTTATTATGATTATGAGATAATGTGAGATATTATGATTATGATGATATGTTATTTTTTTGTATTTACATCAACATGTGCTATTGAATGGGTTCTATTGAGTGTACAGGACTCTAGACGTTGAGGATGTCGAGGCATGGATGAAACCCCTTGGATTCTAGATCGAGTTAGGGAGTGGATTGCTAGGGTTTGACTGTTGTTGATGTGTCATATGTAATTATGATTTGATATTATAATGTTGATTGTTATTGATAAAATGATTCGTTGTTGGATGCAGGATGACAATAGCTTGTCGACCAAACTCACATTTGGAGTAAAGGGGTCACACACAACAACCAGAGACATTGAGGGAGAGGTGTGGTAGCAACCCTGCCACAACCTACTGGCACTCTCATCATGGCTCAAATTGTAGTTTAATGATTACCTAGTTCGAGAAGACCTACAATGCTATTAGGGAATACTGTGATAGTCACTCATGAAGATTTTAAGGGGCGCACAATAAGGTAGGGTCATTATTCCTTAGATACCCTTAGTCTCCCACAAGATCACCTGACAGATTATTGGCTCTGGGGGTTTGACGTCTACCAAATTTAGTCAAGAGGTGAGTAGCACCCTTGGAGCACATAGTGCGTCTTGAAGGGAACATCACTCGAATAAAATGGAAAGAGGTGAGTGGAACCCTTGGAGCATGTGGTGTATGTTGAAGGACACGTCACAATTTTAAATAGTAAGTGAATAAACCTAGTGCCTAGAAAACTATGCCTTCTTGGCCCTGGTCGGCCTTAAAATGAATTGTGTGATAAGTAAAGTTTAATAACTAATTTTCCCTTAAGCATTATCACCAAGCTTAGTGAATTGAAAACCTATGTCTTAGTATAACCTTGGAAAAAAAATTTATTTAGATATATAACAGGAAGGGGGTAAACAAAATTCAAGCATTAATAATTAAAGTGGAAATTTTAATAAAGGTTTAATTCATAAAACGGGTATTGGTTGCTTTTATCTAAACGTGCTAATTATGAACTTAGTTATAAAAAAGGGGAAACTTTAAGAAAAAGGGAAACTTAAAGGAAAGGGGGAAACCTAAGGAAAATGGGAAACTTAAAGAAATGGAGAATCTTAAAGAAAAAGGGGAATGYCTAACTTAGTAAGGAATCTAGCCTTTGGAACTTTCTATTTATGAACTTAACTAGGAATTAAGTAAGGAGTAATTGATTTAAGAATTGTAATGGAATAATGGGACACCGATGAGCGTTTTTAGGAATTCTTTTAGGTGGGTGAGGGAATTAAACAAATTTAATTAATTAATAAATTTATTTTATGGTGAACCTAGGGAATTAGACGACATGTGTATGGGGGGGGTCTCTAGAAATTAATTAAATGAAATAGGAATATAATGAGGGTTTTAGGAAACTAATGAGTAATTGAATTCTATAAAAAGGATAGAAGAGGAGGAGTATGGATCACATCTGGCTTGCATAATGTTACACCGTCGAATTTCATCTTGACTGAACTTTCTCTTGTGGGAGTTGGGATACCCATCTCGTTTGACGAGTGGTATCTCGACCTTGTGAGGCGAGTTGGGTGATAACATTCTATGGTATTGTGTGCATGGCCCCTTTTTGGCTCAGGGGGATCAAGGGGAAGAAGAGTACCCCTAGCATTGGCTGGGAGGTATCGGTGAGGTCACATCGATTGGAAAGCGAGAGTGGGATGAAGCGCATGTGGGACACCGACTTCAGAGCATTTCTAGTGGGATACGATACTCATGTGTATATTTGTATTGGATTGTAGTTAAATTCCTTATATATGCATCTCTTTAATGTCAAAATCGTGCATGCGCCAATGAATTAACATTTTAGTTAATTTTTTGTCCTGAAAATTTACGCTTGTGAAATTTCGTTGAAGGGTAGTTAAATCATGTTCGTGCGCCTTTAGTTAACATCCCTCTTTTGTGTTAAAGTTTATGTTTTATTTAGTGTAATACTATCCAAAGATTTCATTTTTTTATTTCAGTGAATTTTTCTTGAAGATCCCAACGTTTTATGAAAAAAGAATTCAAAATTATCTCAACCTTATGCTCACTGTACTTTTGATTTGATTTTCAATGGCGAACTCAAACTCTGAATGTTAATGACTTCTCTAAGTTTTTTTTTTTTTTTTAATACAAGGAGAAAACATGTTTTTATCTTCTATTCCTTTATCCTTTAAGTTATTAGTATGTTCCCGAGTTGTCGACCAGGAGCCGAATTGACTATCTTTCACTCTCGTGTTAAGGATTTATATTCAAATTCGCTTCTTTTCTCTGCATGGATAATAATTGTGGGATCCTTTCTCTGCCCAACAAGGAATTTTATCTTGAGAATTTATTCCCTCCTCAACCTGTGCAATTATTTGATTTATTCTCTACAAACTCATGCTTCCACACAATGATTTCTCTGCGATTGGTTTATTTCTTCCAATGAATTTTATGCTACGAATGATTTATTTCTAGCTGCAATTTTCTTGTTGCATTTCATTTTTCTTCCTTGAGGTTGTCTCCATTTTTCTTGTGTGTCTGGAATGAGGCCCAGACTCAAACCTTGCCTGCGTTTTGTTTTTAAATCCCTTCCCGCGTTTCCTTTATCCCTTGTATGCGATTTCTTTATCAAAAATTATTAGAAAACATCTGGATTTTAAATGTCATCAACCTCTCAACAATAATTTCCCTTTCTCTAAATTGGTTACTCCTTATGATAGTTAATATATACTATTACTTCCTACTTGTAAAAAGTAATGAAGCCCACAATAACTGTGATAATGATCGCATATTTGGTTACTTATTTCCAGGGGCATTTTTGTAATTCAGTCGAAGGGATTGGAGTAGATTTTAGGAGTTGCAAACTGATAAGACTAATTTTAGGAAGGTATTTTATACTCATTTTCTTAGAATGATGTGTTGGTTATACAAGGATACTGTGATACAGTTACCATGTTACTCCACATGTTTGATTATTCACAACACACATCGTTGCATTGGAAACTCCCTTTCCGCAGTTATAATTCCGAGACCTGGGGTTAAGCGTGCCTATATTTTAGTCCCCTTGATTAAACACACAGAAGCTTTTAAAAAATGTGCAGAGATAACTTTTACCTATCTCGGGTGGATTTGCGTTTTCCATTATAAGAAGAATGGTTGCAATCCGTTGCATGTAACAGTTATAGTGTTTTCAAAACCTTGCATTAATTTTGCAACAGGAGATTCAGGATTTAGTTATATACCTCGAACAGATGGCAGGCGTAACCATTCAATTTCTATAATATAGAATAATGGCATGCGTAACCATTCTTTCATGTATTTATTTCTTTTACCTGCAAAACCTGTACACCAAAATATGAAGAAAACCAAATAAGAAACTTATCGAGGGAAAAACTAATTGCAGGATCTCATTTACTCCTTTAAGGTAGTAAATCTCTTATATAGTCAATCCTGGTATAACCTCTACACATTGGTAACTTTATAAAGGTTTTGACATATCCTTCAATGATGTCAATATTCCTTCATGGAACAACACTCAAATTACGATCTCATTTGTTGAATATTAACCTCTCGAATTAATATTGTAACTAATGATAATTTTCAATTATTTTCTCTGCTCGAGAGGTCGAGAGTCTCTACTCACTTGAACCCCTGACCACCCATTCTCCGACGCGCCCTTTTCTCCACATGGTGTCCCTCCTGGCTCAGCTCCCACCATATGACCATTGCCTTGCCTCCTTTCACGACTACTCCTATCGAGGTTTCGACATTTGTAATGTCAAAACGCACACGTCCTTAGGATTCCCAATCTTCCGATCCCTGATATGCTCCTAGCGCATTAGCCCTCTAGGCTAAGCTTATAGTCCACATGAACTCTCCTCGTGACTGTAGTCTTATCCCTTATTGGGACTTTAGGGGTTTCAATACCACGATGCACCTGTCCACCGGACTCGCGATCCTTCGAATCCTGACGCACCTTTCCTTGCCAACACTAGCCCCTCCTGGGTATACTATGGTCTATGTGACCACTTACCCTATGACCACAACCATATAGCTTCCCATCGGGGTTCCAGGATTTGCGATGTCAATATGCATGTTCCCTTTGGACTCTCGATTCTCCGATCTCTGATCCTCCGATGGCTCACGGTCGTTGACCTATCAATGATCCTTTCAACCGTTGCAAAAATTTGTCACCTCTCCTCCTCGCCAACTCCTGTGTGGCACACATGCTCCTATGCCTTATCGGGAAATCGTGTTTCGTGATTCTAAAATGCAGAAACCCTTTGCTCCCAGGATCTTCGATATCTCGATGACTGCTATGTCGGCTCTCGTTCGATCTTTGAAACCTATCCCTCTTGAATGGATGACTCAGATTATGACGGGGTTTTCAACCTGGGTTTCCCCGACCTCTTGTCCATGGGAATGTTGATTTCTCGATGCACCAAAGTGCCGACGGGCACTCGATCTCCGCCACGTGTCTTTGATAACGGATGGTCCAGATTGCTTTGGCGTTTCGAGACTTGGAATGTCTCGATTCTGTTGCCCTCAAGAATCCCGATTTGCCAATGGCTAATATCCCAACTACTAAGCCTCGTGCAGCTCCTTGTCCAATCTGACGGCTGATGGGTAACTTGCTCAATATCTAACGACCTCAAAACCATTCTTTTGTGCACTTATTCCTGCGCTTAACCCTGTGTATCTTTTCCCTATCCAACGATTGACGATATTTCTATGTGAACATCTGAAGATCCACAACCTCCTCCTCATGTATCTTTGTTTCCTGTCGATCCGATGGCTACTATTGCTCCCTCTTGAGCTCCCTGCGTGCCTTCTTCCTAGACTTGGAAGAATTTCACGTTATCAAAAGGCTTTGACCTTTGCGCTCTTTCCTCTTACAAAATCCTCAACTCTGAGCTTCGCTAATGCATGTGGAAAAATTGTTCCTCCTGAGCTTCTGCAAACACTCAGACCCCTTGAGGGATTTTGTCCCTCTTCTCCCTCAGATGGAGAAACTGACGGCTTCCTGGATATCCTTCACTCAAGCAACCTCCTTGCTCAATATTTCTAGGTGTTCAGTAACTCAGTGAAGATCCCTCATTGGACTCTTATTTCAGCTCCAGAACTCAAAGATTTCTTTCCTTTGTGCCTGTTTGCACACTTCCTCGACGCCCTCCTGGTGGAGTATCTTCTCCACTGAATGTTCAATAGTTCTTTCTTCTTCCTTCTGTGTACTCCTTGCACTGTCTCAATGCCCACTTGGCAAATCTCTCAGAATCCTCAGCGATTATGTTTCTTTGAACTCCTAGCAGAGTTCCTTCCTCAAATGCACCACAACGCATATGCTCAATGCCCACTTGGCAGAGCTCTACAGAACTCCTAAGAGATTTTGTCTTCTGAACTCACAATAGAGTTCTTCCAACTACACCTTGTGCCTATGCTCAATGCCCCCCTTGGCAGATCCTTTATAGAAATCACAACAGAATTTTGTCTGCAACTGTGTCTCTCATACACAGCCCTGCCTCCTAAGGTGTTCAACAACCTCAAAGGTATTCCTCCTGAGTTGTTGATTCCAGGTTTTGTGCCACAACACATCTCTATCTGAATTTGCAGAGTTCAAAAGTGCATCCTCTGTGCACGGCTATCAGAACCCGTAGCGTTCGGTCACACCCTCCTGGTGTGAAGACTCAAAGACCTTCAACCTTGAAATAAAACACACTCCTACAAATGCATAACATACATCTAAAACATACAATGGAACACACATAGAAATCCATGTAACGCATAATCAATGCAGGGAAAACTGCTCTGTTTTAAATTAAAAATGGCAAAATGCCTATATCTTTACAATGGTGTTCTCGAGCTATTTCTGGCTCTTTTCTTCTCTTATAACCATTACCATCTACCAAAAAGAGATCCGAAAATCTCTTTTAGCTGAGGGGCTCATCCAGCACTTCCCTCCAGGTCTACCTACTCTATTCAATTACATTGAATGGGTTGTCTAGTCCAGAATCATATCTATATCTTAGCCATACACACATTAAATTCCTATATTATCTACAACATATGCAAAGGAATGGATTCTATGGCTCACCATCCTAGACATTAAATTACATTCAATTTCAAATTTGAAATGAGGTTGCACCTCTCTTTAGGTTTGAATGCATATGCTCGAAATGGTTGGCTGGCTGGCTGGCTGACGTGGAGAGATGCTCCTGCATCAAACTCCTCAGCTGCAAAATCATGAGCTCCTTCTCATGCGCTTCCCCTCTAAGCTGCTGGAAATCCTCTTGGATCCAAAATAAGTCTTTGGAGCTTTCCATCTCCTCCATTCTGTTGCTCCTACTACTTCTGCACTACTGCTACTGTTTTCTTTCTACTCAGCCTCTCCTCGCTCGCAGTTTCTGCTGACTCTACCATTAGCCTTCTGATATCTTCGATCACATTGTCTAACTACTCCAGTGGCTGGTCCTGCTCATGCAGTCTCCTCAGCTACAAAAATTTTCTGTAATTGGGCAAATCGTTATGATCTCCCATGCGATCTTCTTCATCTTCATCAGTGGCCTCAAGTTGCCACTCTGCTACAGACTTCATCTCCGCAGTCTCCCTTTGAATCACTTGTTATTCAGTCACCTTCCCTGACAAATCAACTTCTCTCAGTTCTCTTGCTGGCCCTGGATTATTTAACCAATCCTCCAGCATCTCTAGCTCCATCTCCCATGGAGTGATAAATGCCCCTGCCTGCTCCTTGCTTTCCTTTGCTGCTAGCTCCAATGCTACAACTCTTTCAGCTTCCTGGATGAATATGCTGAGATACTCCTAAGAATGCTCATTTTCTTCTTCTTCTTGGGCAGCTTCCAAAGTTTGCTCCAATTCCTCCTTGACAGTCATCGTCAACTATGACTGTTTTGTTGTTGCACCATATGCAACACAAATTTCTGCCTCGTTCTGGGCACATGGTAGGAATACTCCTATCCCCCCAATCATCAGAATATCATCCTGATCTTCCTCCTCTTCTGTCAATTGCACCTGCTGATCCAAATCTATCTTTGAGTTCACCTTCTCTGTCAACTCCCTTGGATGATTCTAATTCACTTCTAAGTTTATGAGACCCACAGATAGCCTCATCTGCTCATCCCTGCCCACCTGGCAATATGGGATGTCTCTGTTTCCCTCCTGGTAGACTATGAGATCAATCAATCCCATCTTCATCAGCACTCCTTGCTGAATTGAACTCCCAATAAGACCTTCAAATGGTCTCAAATGTTCATCTCTACACACATGGTAGTCCAAGATGCTTCCACTGCCCTCCTGGCAGTCTTCGAGATCCCGTAGTGATCTCAATTTGTTACCCTCTTGGAAATCTGGAATTTCTTCTTCTCTGCCCTCCTGGCAGTGTTTGAGATCCTCAGTCGATCCCAATTCATCCTCTTCATCTTCCCAATCATCGAGACCTTTCCCAGTCTCTGGCTCACAGTCATAAATCATATTTTCCTCTGTGGCCTTGAGGTTTTCAACATACCCCAGCCACCCTTTTAACAACCTGCATTGTCTCATGATCATCAACTACTTGACTGGCCATTTTGATTTTTCCTTCTCCATGGGAAATTCACGCATTCATCTCCTCCTCCTATCCTGTTGCATCTGCAGTTTGAGCTTCTCTATGTCTGCTTTTAATTCATAGAGGTCTTTATCCATTTCTCTATCCATTTCTGCAAGCTTTTCTGCCTTGCTTTTCTTCCTCCCACCATGCATATGCTATTCCGTAACCACGATGCTATCTCTGTCTGCTCTCCTAGAAAACCTCTTGTCACTCTACATCTCGATTGTTTCCAGCTTCATCCTATAGTCTCTCTGACTGCCTTCTTGACTGTTTCCTACCTGCAAACTATCATCACAGAGCCCTCAACACTCTGTCTTATTTCACCTACAATATACATATGAATTTCCTACTCTGATACCACTTGATGCAGAGAGAGAAAAAAAAACAACACGCACCCCCCTCGTGCTCTCCCTCTCTCAGGATCGATCACAACCCCTTTCTGAGCCAAAGAAGCTCTTTAGATCCCCTGTTGGAATCCTCCATTACAAACCTGATTCACAAGTCCTTTAACTTCCTTCACGGCCTTCTCCACTTAGCCGCGGATTTTCCCCAACTCACTATCGAGGTTCGGGGTTTCCTAATGCCCAAGGTCGAAAGTCTTTTCTCTCTTGAACTCCCGACTACTAATTCTTCAACGCACCCTTTTCTCCATGCGCTGGCCCTCCTGGCTCAGATCCCACCATATGACCATTGCCTTACCTCCTTTCATGGCTACTCCTATCGGGGTTTCAACATTTGGAATGTCAAAATGCACACGTCCTTAGGATTCATGATCTTCTGATCCCCGATATGCTCCTAGCGCATGAGCCCTCCAGTCTAAGCTCTTGGTCCACACGACCTCTCCTCATGACCGCAGTCTTATCCCTTATTGGGACTTCAGGGGTTTCAATACCACAATGCAACTGTCCACCGGACTTGCGATCCTTCGAATCGTGACGCGCCCTTCCTTGTCAACTCTAGCCCCTCTTGGCTATATTATGGTCCATGTGACCACTTACCATATGACCACAGCCACATAGCTTCCCATCGGGGTTCCAGGATTTGCGATGTCAATATGCATGCGCCCTTTGGACTCGCGATTCTCCGATCCCCGATCCTCCGATGGCTCACGATCGTTGACCTATCAACGATCCTTTCAACTGTCATGAAAATCTGTCGCCTGTCCTCCTCTCTAACTCTTGTGTGGCCCACACACTCCTATGCCTTATCGAGAAATCAGGTTTCGTGATTCTGAAATGAACAAACTCTTTTCTCCCAGGATATACGATATCCCGATGACTACTATGCCAGCTCTCATTCGATCACTGACACCTGTCCCTCTTGAAAAGACATCTCAAATTATGTCGGGGTTTTCATCCTGGGTTTCCCCAACCTCTTGTCCATGGGAATGTTGATTTCCTGATGATCCAAAGTGCCGACAATAACTCGATCTCTGCCATGTGTCTCTGCTAACGGACGGTCCAGATCGCTCTGGCGTTTCGAGACTTGGAATGTCTCGATTCTCTTGCCCTCAAGAATTCCAATTTCCCGATCTCTAATATCTCGACTGCTAAGCCTCCTGCAACTCCTTCTCCAATCTGACGGTTGACGGGTAACTTGCTCAAGATCTAATGGCCTCAAAACCATTCTTCTATGCGCTCATTCCTACACTTAACACTGCGCATCTTCTCCCAATCCAACGGTTGACGAGATTTCTATGTGAACATCTGAAGATCCACAACGTCCTCCTTCTATGCACTTCTCTGGACGTGGAAAACAACGATCCAAATCTCTATTTCCAACCAATCCGACGGCTACTATTTCTCCCTCCTGAGCTCCCTTTGTGCCTTCTTCCCAAACTTGGAAGAATTTCCTGTTCTCAAAGGCTTCAACCTTTGCACTCTTTCCTCTTATGAACTCCTCAACTCTGAGCTTCACCAATGCATGTGAAAACGTTGTTCCTCCTGAGCTTCTGCAAACACTCATACCCCTTGGGGGATTTTGTCCCTCTTCTCCCTCAGATGGAGAAATTGATGCCTTCCTAGCTATCCTTCGCTCAAGCAACCTCCTTGCTGAGTCTTTCTGGGTTTTTAGTAACTCAATGAAGATCCCTCATTAGAATTTTATTTCATCTCTAGAACTCAAAAAGTTATTTCCTTTGTGCCTGTCTGCACATTTCCTCAATGCCCTCCTGACGGAGTATCTTCCCCACCGAACGTTGAACAGTTCTGTCTTCTTCCTTCTGTGCACTCCTTGCCCTGGCTCACTGCCCACTTGGCAGGGCTCTCAGACTCCTCAGTTATTCTATTTCTTTTAACTCCCCGTAGAGTTCCTTCCTCAAATTCACCACAACGCATATGCTCAATGCCCACTTGGCAGAGCTCTATAGAACTCCTCATAGATTCTGTCTTCTGAACTCACAGTAGAGTTCTTCCAACTGCACCTTGTGCCTGTGCTCAATGCGCCCCTTGGCAAAGCCTTTACAGAACTCACAATAGAATTTTTTCTGCAACTGTCTCTCATACACAGCCTTGACTCCTGAGGTGTTCAACAACCTCAAAGGTCTTCCTCCTGAGTTGTTGATTCCAGGTTCTGTGCTATAGCATGTCTCTGTTTGACTCCGCAGAGTTCATAAGTGCATCCTCTATGCACGGCTATCAGAACCCGCAACATTCGGTCAAACCCTCCTGGTGTAAAGATTCAAAGACCATCAACCCTGAAATCAAGCACACTCCTATAAATGCCTAACATACATCTACAACATACAATGGAACACACACAGACATCCATGTAACACAGAATCAATGCAGGGAAAACTGCTCTATTTTATATTAAAAATGGAAAAATGTTTGTATCTTTACAATGGTGTTCTCGAGCTCTTCCTGGCTCTTCTCTTCTCTTCTAACCATTACCATCTACCAAAATGAGATCCAAAAATCTCTTTTACCTAAGGGGCTCATCGACATCTTCCCTACAGGTCTACCTACTCTATTCAATTACATTGAATGGGTTGTCTAGTCCAGAATCGGATCTAGATCTCAGCCATACACACATTAAATGCCTATCTTATCTACAGCCTGCACAAAGGCATGGCTTCTATGGCTCACCAACCTAGACATTAAATTACATTCAATTTCAAATTTGAAATGAGGTTGCGCCTCTCTTTAGCTTTGAATGCATACGCTCGACATGGTTGGCTGGTTGGCTGGCTGATGTGGAGAGATGCTCCTACATCAAATTGCCAGGTCCTTCCTTTATTATTATCCAACAAATGAAGGGATACAACCTACAACAAAACTCGTTGTAACTTCCTCTTCTGTCTCTCACAGCCTCCTCTCTCAGAATACAATATTCACCATAACCTTAGCTGTAATACATTTCCGTCATAAAAGAGGGTTGCCCATTAGGGAAAAAATCCCTAACATAATCTCTACCATTAGATCTGCAACCTTATAATGAACGGTTCAGATTTACAATGAAATTACAATATACATTTACAAGGCAATTTTTCCTTCACGGGCTTCGCCCCTGAACCCCTACTGGGGGCCCTCTTCCCCCCAGACCCCCCAGCCAGGGGGATAGCCCCCTAGGACCCCGTAGACGAGGTACACCCCGTTTGCACTCCCCCGCGTGGAAGAGTGTACATACTTCTTGGGTGGAAATACTTCATGGTGTATAAAAACGGTTGAAAACAAGGACCTTTGAATCAGGAAGATAATTAGGCTCCACATCCAACATCCACCTTAATGGGAAGTAGAACTCTTCTGAAGCCTGACTCAGTCTTTCATACTTAGACTCAGTACTCAACACCAAGTATACCTCATAATAGATGATGACATCCAAGAGTAAGAATGATCTCAAAAAGGATCAGGTGAATAAACAACTTCCAGGACTAGAAGACAGATGTCGTGAGAAGACTAGATCGTAACTTCAGAGACTCCTAGGAGATACGAAATACCCTGGAAGATTCACTTGTTTCAGTAACAAAGAAGGAAGCAAGTCAGAAAGACTAGGATATGGATTCTTCCATGAGACTAGAAGAGAAGTCAGTATTGAATTCCAATATTGATCTATATAGATCAAACTTGTTGCATATGTACGAAGCCTAATGTGTGTCCATAGGATTCTCCCAACAAAAGGGATAATACTATGCCAAGACACTTGTTGAAGAAATAGTTCCAGTATTTATGAAGACAACCAGAACAACCATGATTCATAGATAGTATGAGATGTAGAGGGAGAAATCCGCATATTTAAAATTGAATGGAAGTTGGTGTAGTACATTAGCTAAGTCATGGAAACATAAACATGATAAAAGATAAAGTTACCTCCATGAAAGAAGAAGAACTATCTTCAGTATTAGTTATTGAGCCACTCCTAGTTTTATATGAAGTTGTTGCCATGATGGATTAGAGGAGTTACTCCCATATTTCAGCATTCATAGTGAGAATGGAGCAACCATTCTCAGCTTTAGAGTAGGTGCAGGTGCAGATTCCTAGTTCCAAAAGGAACAATTGAATAAAGAGGAGAGAAAATACTCCCAATTAGTGAGACAGATAGCACCTTGCAAAGAGCAGATAGATCTATCACATGATTGTGCATATTGAGTTGCAGCTAAGCAAGTGTACCATATTGGTATAATGTAATGAGAAATTTTAATTTAAAAATTGAAGATAGAAAGACTCATGCCTTCCAGTTGAAGGAAGCTATGTATGTGTTGAAGCAAGCTCATAGAGCTTGGTATGGAAGAATTGACATTTTCCCGATGAGCTTCGGATTTACCAGGAGTAAAGTTGATTCTAACATTTATCTCAAGGTTATGAATGATGATACAATGATGTTACTACTATATGTAGATGATGTATTCTTGAAAAGATGAAGAAAATATAATCACAAATTGTAGAAGAAGTCGGCTACAGAGCTTGATGGAATACCTAAATGCATTATCTTTTAGGTATTGAATTTTGGCAGAGAACAAAGAAGATCTTACTTAACCAAGAGAAGCATGCAATTAAAATGAAGAGGTTTGACACATTGAAATGTAAATCCATGTACACATCCATGGAAATGAAGTTGGAGCTCCTGTTAGATACCTCGTCAGAATTGGTTGATGCTAATCTGTATAGACAGATTATTGGTTCAGTGAGGTGTGTGATGAATACCAAGCTAGATACATGTTTTTCCTTGAGTCATTATTTGGTAGAACCCATACGTGTTCACATTGTTGCTGCAAAACATATGATGAGATACCTTAAGGGTACGTTGGATTTTGGTCTCTATTATACTAGATATCATGACTTCAGACTGAGTGGTTACACTAATTCATATTGAGATGGAAGTTTTTTTAGTTTGAAGTCAGCCATGACTTCATGGAAGAGTAGGGAGCAATTCAACATTGCTCCAAGAAAAGAAGAAGAAGAATACATTGTTGCATGTTCCATCGGTTGTAAAGTCGTATGGCTTCGGATGTTGTTGACAGATCTATTTGATCTAAATATGGAAGCCACCATGATCCTATGTGATAACCAAAATTGTATAAAGATGATGGAGAACCTTTCCTTCCATGATGAGTCGAAGCACATAGAGATCATGTATCTCTTCATTCGTCATATGTTTCTGAGAGGAGCTATAAAACTCCAATATATTGAAATAGATGAACAAGTTGCATATGTGTTAACCAATCCTATGTCTCGTGTAAAGTTTGAGCACTTTTGAGACAAGCTTGGTATAGTCTGAAAGGACCTACCTCGAAATGGGGAGTAGTGCTAATGATACTATGGTATCCTGATCAATAGTGGTATCTCCATTACGATTTTTATAATCCTAGGGAATCTTATGATTCTTGGGTAGATCCTGAAGGTCTAGTAAGGATGGTCTGTCAAAGTACCACATGGCATCTCCATTAGGATTTTTATAATCCTCGAGAATATTATGTTTCCTGGGCAACTCCTTAGGGACTGTCAGAGTACCACAAAATGATGATGTGCTAGCTTAATTGATGTGATGATGTGCCAACTTAATTGTTTATATGATGTGCCAACTTAATTACTATGTTTATGTTCCCACTTAATTGTTGTGATGATGTGCGATCTTAATTTTTTTGATGATGTGCCAAATTAATTACTCTGATGATGTGTCCGCTTAATTGTTGTGATGATGTGCGATCTTAATTTTTATGATGATGTGACATCTTAATTGTTGTGATGATGTACCATCTTAATTTTTGAGATGATGTGCCAGCCTCATGTTGTAATGATGTGCCAGCTTAATTGTTGTCATGATAGCCTCTTGTTGATGGCATGTGAACCTCGTGCTGTGATGATGTTCCAGCCTTGTTCTGTGATGATGTGCGAGCTTAATTGCTGTAATTCTAGCCTCATGTTGATGACATGCTAGCGTCGTGTTGTGATGATGTGACAGCCTCGTGTTTTGATGATGTTCCAACCTTGTGTTGTGATGATGTGCCAACCTCATGCTATGATGATGTGTTGACCTTGTGCTGTGACGATGTGTTTCCAGCTTCATGGTGTGATGTCAGCCTCGCACTGAACACTCTCAGCCTAGTGCTGATGTTGATGATAATCCAACCTTTATGATGTAATGTTGTTGTTGTTGTTGTTGCTCCAGTCTTCGTGTTGTGATACTGCTATTGTTTATGTTGTATCAGCCTTGTTCAGTTATTGACGATGACGATGTATTAATGTTGTACTAATCCATGTTGATGCACATGATGATGATGCCACTTCCTCTTCTTCCTGAATATAATGATGATGATGCCACTTGATCTTCTTACTAAAGATGATGATGATGATTTCACTTCAACTTCTTGTTGAAGATGATGATGATGATGCCACTTCATCTTCTTGTTGAAGATGATGATGATGGTGTTATTTCATATTTCATGTTGAAGATGATGATGTTACTTTAGCCTCATGCTAAAGAAGATGATGATATTACTTTAGCCTCACACTAAAAATGATGATGATGTCACTTTAGCCTTATGCTGATGAGGATGATGGTGCTACTCCAGCTTCATGCTGTGAACGATGATGATGAGAACAACTTTTGATGATTTATAGATATTCCAGTCAGTGTTCCAAGATGTTGTTGATTTGTTTCCCTCTCTTTCGTCTGATGTTTTTGTAGAATACCCTTCTTGTTAAGGGGGAGTAATGAAATAATGTAACTGCAAAGAGTATTCTATTTATTATTGATGTATTATTCATTAGATCAATCCCGTTTTCAGGATTGATCATGTCAGGTATTGTAAAAGACCAAATCCCCTTTTGTGGATTGGTAAAACCCTAATTGTAATAGGCTAAATGAGAAGTTAGCCCCAAAATGTGTTGAAGTGGTTATAACTGCCTAGAATATATTAAAAGTGGTTATAACCACCCGGAATGAGAAATCGGCCTTGCCAGTGAAAAGACACCTTAGTTCACACCTACCAGATTGTATAAATAAGAGAGGTCAGTGCCTCATTTTTTTACTCACTCACTTGTTCATTATAGCAAAATTTTGGAGTTGCAGTTGGAGAAGAAGGAAGAGAGAGAGAGGCACATTCTTGGGAGAGGACTTTCTGTAGTGTTTGGTTTATTCTATTGACATTGTATTGGCTATCTATATTAAGGTCCATTTAAGGAAGTTTTTGTTGGGTTTTCTCCCTGATGAGGGTTTCTGAGGAGAAATGATGTGTCTCTTGTGATTATGTATTTCTCAGTATTCCTATCTATTCTATGGTTATCTAGTGAATTGAAAAGAAACATAATAATAGTTTAAGCCTTAAAAATCAACTCACAGAAAATAAGCTACAATATCTTCATCTTCCATTGTTTTTAGTTGTTCAAATTGAAATCTATATGTTTGAATCTTTACCCCTTTGACTTTGGCATCTCCTTCGTAAAAAATTTTATGTTTGTCCCCAACATCTTTTGAAGAGTCACAATGCATAACATTGACATAAATTCAACTAGTCAAGCCACTCACAATAACATTGTTATCCTTTCAATTGTTTTCACTAAGTTTTTTTCCATCTTTATCTGTTGGGGGAGTGGAAGGTGCCTTTTGTCTATCTACTACTACTTTCCATACATCAAATAATTGTGCTTACACATATGTTTTCATCCTTCTCCTCTAGAAGGCATAGTTCTGATCATAAAATAGTGGTTTTCCATTCTTAGTGCACTCCATGATCTACGTTCCAGTGATTACACTATTTGTAAAGGACTTGCTCTGATACCAATTGTTAGAATATTCACTAATAATCAGAGGGTGGGTGAATCAATATTGAGTAATTTTTACCATTTTTAACCATAAAATGTAAACATTAAATTGTCAACAGTTTATCATTTATGATTGCATTTAAGATATCATAAACATATAACCAAAAATACACAATACAAAAGAAATTTTCGTGGAAACCCAAATGGGAGAAACCTACAAAATTCTTTTTAATATATATCTTGAATATTACATCCACACGAAGCACAAACTTCCAATATTCTACAACATCAATGGAAGGAGGCACCAACTCCTTGTTTACAGGATCTAGCCTGAAGGAGGCTACAACTCCCTAAATTCTCCAACCCTCTAGTTTACAAGCTCCAACCTGAAGGAATCTCCAACTCCCTATATTCTC
>JZKD02S1786485.1:80707-91616 GCA_000966675.3 Picea glauca
TTTTTTTTACATTAGGGAAAGACTATGAATTGTGGGAGATTTTAATGGAGAATTATGAGAGAATTTAATCGAGACTAATTGAATAAGTTCATAAATACTAATAGAGCTTAAGTAAAGTCCGATTTGAATAATCATAAAATGGATAATTTATGTTGAAAATCTAAAAATGAATATCATGGAGTAAAAGCATTTCATACTGCAAGAAAGTGAAAGAGCTCTCTATCTATGAAACTTCAAAGTACTCCCTTTGCGTCTGCCTTTCACCATCCTTGCTCCACCTACATTCCATTTATGGCGTATAAACAGTACATAATATCATACCATAACAAAAATTAAATGGAACCATACGTCCTCCAAATCCATAGCGATAGGGTTTATCTAAAGAGGAAAAATAAAAGTAGAGAAGAGATCACCAAAACAAAAAAAGTGAAAACAAACCAAGTGAACGAAGAAAGCATAAGAGAACATGGCCATGCTAAACCCAATAAAGAAATGATGCACTAGAAATATAAATCGACATGTAAACCCAATTAAAAAAAATGGTGCAATAGAAATATAAATAAACATGTAAACCCAATAAAAAAAGGATGCATCTCGACCAGTAACAGAAAAAAGAAAAACGCTCGAAACCCAAGATGAAAACCAACAAAAACCTTTGCATCGCCCCGTCCTCTCCTGTGCAGTCGTCCCTACAATAAAGTTCAATCAATGTGAGTCTCGGTGCGATGTTTTGGTGGTTTCTTTTTAGTTTTGGAAAAGGGGTTTTAAAAATGGATATTACCAGGAGAAGAGGCTCGTCATGGAAGTTCCATAACTCACCCTCTGCCATTACCTCTACAAATTTTTGCATCTCTCTCAGACCAGTGCTCCTGCACAAAATAAATGAACTAAATAGCCAGCCAAACAAGAAAACAGAAAAACAAATGGAGATACATACATTTCCAACTGTAAGAGAATGGAGACGGGAGTCTGCTGACATAAACACCAGATTTTTTTTAGTCCTTCCCAGCTTTCAATCTTAGTCGCTTGATGGAAGCAACCGCACATTAATGTGAGATGAAAAAAAAACAGAGCAGGAAAAAATACTGAAGTTGAAACTCAATCAACCATTCAGATATTTTAATAGTCCATCTTGTGCCTCGTCATTTCAACGGCTATTCTCTTTGGTGTCTTTTTGGCGTTTTCAATGTCTTTTTGGCGTTTTCAATGGTAACTTTTCTATTTTTGTCATCTACCTGTTCAGGGCATCTTTTAATTTTGAATTGCAACATTTACACATTAGGGGTTTTAACACTCCATCTTGTGCCTAGTCATTTCAACGGTTATATATGATACCTTCTTTTTAATTTGAGCTCAATGATAAGGATTTAAAGAAACTTAAAGAAAAGTATATATGAACATGTGTGTAATACTAGAGTAAATGTAATCCTAGAAAATAGAGAAATATTAATATTAGCTGGATGGTGTGAAATAAGATGATGATGTGGTTTAGTTGTATGAGGTGTGAGAAATGTTAGTTGGATGATGTGAAATAAGATGATGGTTATTTAGTTAGATGCTGAGTGAGTTAGATTATATGCTTTAGAAAAAAATATTAATTACATGGGAAGGTATTAATGTCACAAAAACCTTTACTTAAAAAAAGAGAAAATCAAGAATCATATTCTTCTTAAGATTAGAGATAAATGAAATACCATCACTTAATGAGAAGTTAATGAACAAAAATATATAAAATCAATGCAATTTGATTTAATGAATGACAAATATTTGATTTAAATAATTATAGACAATGATTTTAGAGAATTCCCCTTATTAGGGTGCCCACTAAAGCCTTCTTGCAATTCCCATGGACACAAGATACCACATGTCTGGTCGGCATGTACCTCCATGACCCACCTAGATCCTCCTTCGTGCTCCGCCATGAAAACAATTAAAACGATTAAACAGGAAATTAAACTATCTGAACTAGCATTTAACCTCACACATATGGTTAGCAAGGATTTGCGCACAAGAAAAGCGTTCATTTGACATCAACTTGGTTCTGGTCGTATGCAAGGTAAAATGGCGATGATGACTCTCCATGGTAAATTGATGCTAATACAACTAAATGCAACACCATATAGGACACACTCGCATTCAATGTGGATTAATTTTGAAGATACAAAGTTTCACATACCCCTAAATTTTGTTTTATACGAGAATATTTTACTCTTAACTAAGTAGAGAACACTACTGAATGATCTAAATTTCATTAATAAGATATCTCTTACCTTTGAAGATTTACGTTTAAAAGTTCGATGTGAAATTTTACTTGCTTGACCTAGCTTATAGTCTTCATGACACAATTTGAATCTATGTTATATTTAATGCGGTAGGGATATCACCTTATGTTACAATTCCCATGGTATGATTTATGCATTACAACATTCATTGGTTACTCCAAAGGGTACCCTTGTCACAACCTTTCTTTGTTAACCAAAGTTGGTGGAATAATTCATTTAATTTATATGTCTAGTAAAGTCATTGCATGTTACTAGTGATTTGTCCCAACTATTCAAGTGTGAAAATAGTTGAAGGATTAAACCGATAATCATATGATAGTTACGATTTATTTTGGAAACATTAATCGTTTTTTGTCTTCTAGTACATGAGTGGATGGAAGTTATTAATGTCATGCTTGATGTACACTGTGTTATTAATTTTAACACCCATCTCCAGCCTCCCATGGAAACCCTTACATTTTCCATATGTGACTTCTTGGAACAATAGTGGGGAGGGTAAGTCCTGACTGCCTTGCATAGTTTTAAAACATTATTTTCTTTGGAAATTTTCTAGTGGAGATTAAGGGTACCTTCTATTCGAGTTTAGAAGGATGTGGAGTTCCATTTCTTGTCTTTGAACTTTTGGGTTTTTGTTCTGCATACATGTACTTAATCTTGCATATATTAGGTCTACGTTCAAAGATATGGATTTTCCCAGTCATTCGGGAGCTTGGGAAAAAATTGTTGAGTTCTTTCACCCTTACTTGATAAACAATTTTGTAATTTATGTTACTAGGTTCCAATTCTACAGTGGTCAAAGGTGTTTATTTGATAAATTATGGTTGAAGTTCCTATGTGCATTTTGTNTGTGTGTAATACTAGAGTAAATGTAATCCTAGAAAATAGAGAAATATTAATATTAGTTGGATGGTGTGAAATAAGATGATGATGTGGTTTAGTTGTATGAGGTGTGAGAAATGTTGAGTGAGTTAGATTATATGCTTTAGAAAAACATATTAATTACATGGGAAGGTATTAATGTCGCAAAAACCTTTACTTAAAAAAAGAGAAAATAAAAAATCATATTCTTCTTAAGATTAGAGATAAATGAAATACCATCACTTAATGAGAAGTTAATGAAGAAAAATATATCAAAATCAATGCAATTTAGAGAATTCCCCTTATTAGGGTGCCCACTAAAGCCTTCTTGCAATTCCCATGGACACAGGATACCACATGTCTAGTCGACATGTACCTCCATGACCCACCTAGATCCTCCTTCATGCTCCCCCATGAAAACAATTAAAACGATTAAACAAGAAATTAAACTGTCTGAACTAGCATTTAACCTCACACATATGGTTAGCAAGGATTTGCGCACAAGAAAAACGTTCATTTGACATCAACTTGGTTCTGGTTGTATGCAAGGTAAAATGGCGATGATGACTCTCCATGGTAAATCGACGCTAATACAACTAAATGCAAAACCATATAGGACACACTCGCATTCGATGTGGATTAATTTTGAAGATACAAAGTTTCACATACCCCTAAATTTTGTTTTATACCACAATATTTTACTCTTAACTAAGTAGAGAACACTAYTGAATGATCTAAATTTCATTAATAAGATATCTCTTAYCTTTGAAGATTTACVTTTAAAAGTTCCATGTGAAATTTTACTTGCYTGACCTAGCTTRTAGTMTTCATGAMAMAATTTGAATCTATGTTATATTTAATGTGGTAGGGATATCACCTTATGTTACAATTCCCATGGTATGATTTATGCATTACAACCTTCATTGGTTACTCCAAAGGGGACCCTTGTCAGAACCTTTCTTTGTTAACCAAAGTTGGTGGAATAATTCATTTAATTTCTATGTCTATTAAAGTCATTGCATGTTACTAGTGGTTTGTCCCAACTATTCAGGTGTGAAAATAGTTGAAGGATTAAACCGATAATCATATGATAGTTACGATTTATTTTGGAAACATTAATCATTTTTTGTCTTGTAGTACATGAGTGGATGGAAGTTATTAATGTGAGGCTTGATGTACGTTGTGTTGTTAATTTTAACACCCATCTCCAGCCTCCCATGGAAACCCTTACGTTTTCCAGATGTGACTTCTTGGAACAAGAGTGGGGAGGGTAAGTCCTGACTACCTTGCATAGTTTTAAAACATTATTTTCTTTGGAAATTTTCTAGCGGAGATTGAGGGTACCTTCTATTCGAGTTTAGAAGGATGTGGAGTTCCATTTCTTGTCTTTGAACTTTTGGGTTTTTGTTCTRCATACATGTAMTTAACCTTGCATATATTATGTCTAYGTTCAAAGATATGGATTTTCYGAGTCATTGGGGAGCTTGGGAAAAAAWTGTTKAGTGATTTCACCCTTACTTGATAAACAATTTTGTAATTTATGTTACTGGGTTCCAATTCTATAGTGGTCRAAGGTGTTTATTTGATAAATTATGKTTGAAGTTCCTATGTGCATTTATATAGTTTATGTGCATTTATATAGTAAATGTAATCCAAGAAAATAGAGAAATATTAATATTAGTTGGATGGTGTGAAATAAGATGATGATGTGGTTTAGTTGTATGAGGTGTGAGAAATGTTAGTTGGATGATGTGAAATAAGATGATGGTTATTTAGTTGGATGCTGAGTGAGTTAGATTATATGCTTTAGAAAAAAATATTAATTACATGGGAAGGTATTAATGTCGCAAAAACCTTTACTTAAAAAAAGAGAAAATCAAGAATCATATTCTTCGTAAGATTAGAGATAAATGAAATACCATCACTTAATGAGAAGTTAATGAAGAAAAATATATCAAAATCAATGCAATTTGATTTAATGAATGACAAATATTTGATTTAAATAATTGTAGACAATGATTTTAGAGAATTCCCCTTATTAGGGTGCCCACTAAAGCCTTCTTGCAATTTCCATGAACACAGGATACCAGATGTCTGGTCGGCATGTGCCTCCATGACCCACCTAGATCCTCCTTCGTTCTCCCCCATGAAAACAATTAAAATGATTAAACAGGAAATTAAACTGTCTGAACTAGCATTTAACCTCACACATATGGTTAGCAAGGATTTGCGCACAAGAAAAGCGTTCATTTGACATCAACTTGGTTCTGGTCGTATGCAGGGTAAAATGGCAATGATGACTCTCCATGGTAAATCGACGCTAATACAACTAAATGAAACACCATATAGGACACACTCGCATTCGATGTGGATTGATTTTGAAGATACAAAGTTTCACATACCCCTAAATTTTGTTTTATACCACAATATTTTACTCTTAACTAAGTAGAGAACACTATTGAATGATCTAAATTTCATTAATAAGATATCTCTTACCTTTGAAGATTTACCTTTAAAAGTTCCATGTGAAATTTTACTTGCCTGACCTAGCTTATAGTCTTCATGACAAAATTTGAATCTATGTTATATTTAATGTGGTAGGGATATCACCTTATGTTACAATTCCCATGGTATGATTTATGCATTACAACCTTCATTGGTTACTCCAAAGGGGACCCTTGTCAGAACCTTTCTTTGTTAACCAAAGTTGGTGGAATAATTCATTTAATTTCTATGTCTAGTAAAGTCATTACATGTTACTAGTGGTTTGTCCCAACTATTCGAGTGTGAAAATAGTTGAAGGATTAAACCGATAATCATATGATAGTTACGATTTATTTTGGAAACATTAATCATTTTTTGTCTTGTAGTACATGAGTCGATGGAAGTTATTAATGTCAGGCTTGATGTACGTTGTGTTATTAATTTTAACACCCATCTACAGACTCCCATGGAAACCCTTACGTTTTCCAGATGTGACTTCTTAGAACATGAGTGGGGAGGGTAAGTCCTGACTGCCTTGCATAGTTTTAAAACAATATTTTCTTTGGAAATTTTCTAGCGAAGATTGAGGGTAGCTTCTATTCGAGTTTAGAAGGATGTGGAGTTCCATTTCTTGTCTTTGAACTTTTGGGTTTTTGTTTTGCATACATGTACTTAACCTTGCATATATTATGTCTACGTTCAAAGATATGGATTTTCCCAGTCATTCGGGAGCTTGGGAAAAAAATGTTGAGTGCTTTCACCCTTACTTGATAAACAATTTTGTAATTTATGTTACTGGGTTCCAATTCTACAGTGGTCGAAGGTGTTTATTTGATAAATTATGGTTGAAGTTCCTATGTGCATTTTGTTTATTCTGTGCAATACTCCAATTACTGTTGCTTTCCTGACCTTATATTGATTTCAGGTTTGGAAACCTTACAGGTTTCTCTAAGAGATGAATGTCCTGGTTACATTTAGCTTATTGTATAGTTTTTCCTTTTTACTTAAGGTATATTTTTGGATACTTCGTATAATTATGGGACCTTTGTTATGTTCAAGGGTACCCATCAGAAAAGAATGTTGAATTTGTTTGGTCGAGACACTCTTCTATAGGAAATCCANTGTCCCAACTATTCAAGTGTGAAAATAGTTGAAGGATTAAACCGATAATCATATGATAGTTACAATTTATTTTGGAAACATCAATCATTTTTTGTCTTGTAGTACATGAGTGGCTGGAAGTTATTAATGTGAGGCTTGATGTACCCTGTGTTATTAATTTTAACACCCATCTCTAGCCTCCCATGGAAACCCTTACATTTTCCAGGTGCGACTTCTTGGAACAAGAGTGGGGAGGGTAAGTCCTCACTGCCTTGCATAGTTTTAAAACATTATTTTCTTTGGAAATTATCTAGCGGAGATTGAGGGTACCTTCTATTCGAGTTTAGAAGGATGTGGAGTTCCATTTATTGTCTTTGAACTTTTGGGTTTTTGTTTTGCATACATGTACTTAACCTTGCATATATTATGTCTACGTTCAAAGATATGGATTTTCCGAGTCATTCGGGAGATTGGGAAAAAATTGTTGATTGTTTTCACCCTTACTTGATAAACAATTTTGTAATTTATGTTACTGGGTTCCAATTCTACACTGGTCGAAGGTGTTTATTTGATAAATTATGGTTGAAGTTCCTATGTGCATTTTGTTTATTCTATGCAATACTCCAATTACTGTTGCTTTCATGACCCTGTATTGATTTAGGGTTTGGAAACCTTACAGGTTTCTCTAAGAGATGAATGTCCTGGTTACATTTAGCTTATTGTATAGTTTTTCCTTTTTACTGAAGGTATATTTTTGGATACTACGTATAATTATGGGACCTTTGTTATGTTCAAGGGTACCCATTAGAAAAGAATGTTGAATTTGTTTGGTCGAGAAACTCTTCTATAGGAAATCCATCTCAGGTTTGAGTTTCTCCTCGTAAAATTTCATACCCTAACACTTTGTCATCCTCTTATGAAATTTTTGGTTTCCTTATGTAATGGTTACTCATCAAAGTAATAATGCTCAACCAAACTAGTAGGGTTTAACCTGTATCAACCATCCACATACCTTGTAAGTTTAACTTTAAGTGTTTTCCTTTTGTAACTATGAAATTTACCATACCCGAGTGTCACTTTAAGTTTTTTTTGTGTTTAAAATCTTGTGACACGTAATGACTATGATTTCTTAGCTAGGGTGTTCAAGCCTTATAGGTAACTTGGTTTGTAAGTAAACCTTATATATGGATGACTGTATGTTACCATATTCTCTATTTGAATTAGTCGGATGGTTACTTGTCTTAGATTTGTCGACTATTTTGGTCTAATTTCAACAATAAGTAGATTTTTTTCTCTACATGTTGTTTGCAAGGATTCCTTGCATGTATGGTTGTGTATGAGGGATTATGTTACTCTTGTTCCATTTTTAACTAAAATTGGGCTAAACCATTGTGCATGTAAACATGACTTTCACTCATGTTAATTTACAAAGTGAGGTCGATACTAATGTAGCTCTGTTAGCTATTTATCAATGCAAATTTTTATTTTCTTCTCAGTTTTTGGTTGCGAGTGGTTGTGGCCTTTACTTTCCTTGCTCATATAATTTTCTTAGTTCCCTTATCATTTAAAGAGGGTTACAAAACTACCAGATTGTTTCTATTTATTTTTATGTCCTTTAGCTGTTAATAATCTATACTCTTAACCTTATTTTTAAATTCAAGATTTTATTCATGGAAACAACATTATCGTTTAACATTTAGCATGTTGGTTGTATATCCATTTATATAGTTTCGTTTTTGTATATATTCTAGAACATCTTCACGGAATTAGTATTATCATTTGCATCTAACATGTTGGTTATATTTATATTTATCTAGTTTTCCACTCAGTACATATTCTAGAAATTCTTTACAGCATTAAAATGATCATTTGGATCTAGCATGTTGGTTGTATATTCCATTTATATAGTTTCCTCTATGTTCGACGATTTTGTTTATACTTTCTATATTGGTTATGGATATAATCATTTTCTTTGATATTTATCGTGACAATTGTATAATTGAATGATACATAGTAAAATACTCTAATATTTAATTAGATTAAAAAAAATTATAACTTATCCATAAAATTCAAATTGCATGGAAACTAAATTCGTACAGAATATTCAAAAATTACATTTAAAATTGAATTTAATTTCTACAGAATAATTCATTTAATTTCTATGTCTAGTAAAGTCATTGCATGTTACTAGTGGTTTGTCCCAACTATTCAAGTGTGAAAATAGTTGAAGGATTAAACCGATAATCATATGATAGTTACAATTTATTTTGGAAACATCAATCATTTTTTGTCTTGTAGTACATGAGTGGCTGGAAGTTATTAATGTGAGGCTTGATGTACCCTGTGTTATTAATTTTAACACCCATCTCTAGCCTCCCATGGAAACCCTTACATTTTCCAGGTGCGACTTCTTGGAACAAGAGTGGGGAGGGTAAGTCCTCACTGCCTTGCATAGTTTTAAAACATTATTTTCTTTGGAAATTATCTAGCGGAGATTGAGGGTACCTTCTATTCGAGTTTAGAAGGATGTGGAGTTCCATTTATTGTCTTTGAACTTTTGGGTTTTTGTTTTGCATACATGTACTTAACCTTGCATATATTATGTCTACGTTCAAAGATATGGATTTTCCGAGTCATTCGGGAGATTGGGAAAAAATTGTTGATTGTTTTCACCCTTACTTGATAAACAATTTTGTAATTTATGTTACTGGGTTCCAATTCTACACTGGTCGAAGGTGTTTATTTGATAAATTATGGTTGAAGTTCCTATGTGCATTTTGTTTATTCTATGCAATACTCCAATTACTGTTGCTTTCATGACCCTGTATTGATTTAGGGTTTGGAAACCTTACAGGTTTCTCTAAGAGATGAATGTCCTGGTTACATTTAGCTTATTGTATAGTTTTTCCTTTTTACTGAAGGTATATTTTTGGATACTACGTATAATTATGGGACCTTTGTTATGTTCAAGGGTACCCATTAGAAAAGAATGTTGAATTTGTTTGGTCGAGAAACTCTTCTATAGGAAATCCATCTCAGGTTTGAGTTTCTCCTCGTAAAATTTCATACCCTAACACTTTGTCATCCTCTTATGAAATTTTTGGTTTCCTTATGTAATGGTTACTCATCAAAGTAATAATGCTCAACCAAACTAGTAGGGTTTAACCTGTATCAACCATCCACATACCTTGTAAGTTTAACTTTAAGTGTTTTCCTTTTGTAACTATGAAATTTACCATACCCGAGTGTCACTTTAAGTTTTTTTTATGTTTAAAATCTTGTGACAGGTAATGACTATGATTTCTTAGCTAGGGTGTTCAAGCCTTATAGGTAACTTGGTTTGTAAATAAACCTTATATATGGATGACTGTATGTTACCATATTCTCTATTTGAATTAGTCGGATGGTTACTTGTCTTAGATTTGTCGACTATTTTGGTCTAATTTCAATAATAAGTAGATTTTTTTCTCTACATGTTGTTTGCAAGGATTCCTTGCATGTATGGTTGTGTATGAGGGATTATGTTACTCTTGTTCCATTTTTAACTAATATTGGGCTAAACCATTGTGCATGTAAAAATGACTTTCACTCATGTTAATTTACAAAGTGAGGTCGATACTAATGTAGCTCTGTTAACTATTTATCAATGCAAATTTTTATTTTCTTCTAAGTTTTTGGTTGCGAGTGGTTGTGGCCTTTACTTTCCTTGCTAATATAATTTTCTTAGTTCCCTTATCATTTCAAGAGGGTTACAAAACTACCATATTGTTTCTATTTATTTTTATGTCCTTTAGCTGTTAATAATCTATACTCTTAACCTTATTTTTACATTCAAGATTTTATTCATGGAAACAACATTATCGTTTAACATTTAGCATGTTGGTTGTATATCCATTTATATAGTTTCGTTTTTGTATATATTCTAGAACATTTTCACGGAATTAGTATTATCATTTGCATCTAACATGTTGGTTATATTTATATTTATCTAGTTTTCCACTCACTACATATTCTAGAACTTCTTTACGGCATTAAAATGATCATTTGGATCTAGCATGTTGGTTGTATATTCCATTTATATAGTTTCCTCTATGTTCGACGATTTTGTTTATACTTTCTATATTGGTTATGGATATAATCATTTTCTCTAATATTTATCGTGACAATTTTATAATGGAATGATA
>JZKD02S1786485.1:91626-102198 GCA_000966675.3 Picea glauca
AATAATTAACCCTCTCATGGAAATCCGTAAATTACATTCTATGTATATATATTTATATATATATATATATATATAGCAATCATATATATGGAAAAATTAACCCTTTGCGGGAAATTCATAAATTACATTCTGTGTAAATACATAGCAATAATATATATGGCAAGATTAATCATCTGTGGGAAATTTTTAAATTACATCCTATATATGTAGAGAGAGATAACATATATGGAAAAATGTATCCTCTGTGGGGAAATTCATAAATTTTGTCCCGTGTAAATACATGGAAAATTAGTACGACCTTATTCGTTCGAAACAACACACTCTTTGTATCCTTTGGACTACCATAATTTGACTCTGTCGAGAGATTCGTGGTTTATCCCATGGTCATGTGTTAGAGTTAATTTTTTTATGAAAGGGTTTTCCTATGTCGACTACTCATAGGGTTCGAACCACATTTGTTACAGAGTCAGGCTTTAGACTATGTATTGGGCCCTTACTGTAATTTTATTTACTTTTAGTGAATCATTGTGAACAATGCACAGGTCACTTCTTATGCATCTCTTATGAATTCTTATTGATTTAATACTTCCCTCACTGTGACCAGTTCCCAAATTGAAAAAACAACAGNTGCAATTAAACCTACAAACTAAAATGAAAGAATGAAAAATGATTGGGAGACAGAAAATTCATATTGCTACACAGTAGATGACTCAAGCTCGCTCTACAACTAGGGTTTCAACTTCAATTTCATGCTCTATGAATCCCCCAACTTCCCAGTTGAATATCTCTGTTAACCTCTGATGCACCTTGTGTTGCATATCTGAGTGGTGCAACAACATGGCAACTAAAGAGGGGCCAGACGCCCCCTCATACCAAAACATTACAGTGAATGACCTGCACAATGCACGTGCATGCAGACCTTCATTCGAACCACTACAACATTTGAGAGAGAAGTTATTAAAGGATGAAATGAACAACAACACAGAAACAAACATGGATGCAGAGACCTCGCATCCAAAAGTGGCTCGTGCATGGCTCCTAGGAAAATGCATTCCGCAGACCCAGACGACACCAAGATACATTATAAAAAGAAACAAAATAGGAGACCACACCCAGTTCATGAGTGATCATGCCCTCATATGCAATTTCCTAGGCCTCTGGCCCTCATAAAGAGACCTAGCTCGATGGATCAAAACCTGGTGGAACCCCAAGGGAGACTACGAGCTCCAGCTAAGTTGTAAGGGATTCTTCACAGTTACATTGTACAATCTGGAGGACAAAGACCATGTATTTGAAGGAGGACCCTATTTATACAACTCAGTTGGGCTATATCTACGATTCTAGATAGAGAACTTCTCCCCAGAGAAAGAGAACTTCACCTATTCCACGGTATGGATCCATCTCTATTCCCTACGTCAAGAATTTTGGCTAGAAGAAATCTTGTCAGGCATAGGCAATACTCTATGGAAACATGTCAAATCCTTAGAAGCCACTAAGCACAAAAAATACACCTCCTATCCTAGAATATGTGTCTATATGGACGTATCCAGAGACCTCCCAGGTTCGATAATCTTGGCATACCAAGATGAGGAGTGGGCATAGAAAATAGATTATGAGCATGTACCATTCAGAAGTAGAAAATGCCATGAGCATGGAAAACTCTTAAGAGAATGCATCCTCAATGTCCCCCCAAATATAGTCGAGGAATAAAATACAAAGAATGGCTTTACCCAAGTACAAAATCTCAAAAATAAAATGCAGAGAAAACCAATAGTCAAAAACAGTCGAAAACACCCGAACACCAACTCCTTTGTAGACCTTACAAAACTACCACAGGGAGAACAGGTGGAAAACCCCCATAAAACAACGGGAGCAGATGGCACCAACAATAAATAAAGCTGACAACCAAAGGNCCCTAATTTTTAGGGGATTCGAGTGATAAAACTCCACTTCTGACACTAGTAAAAATCATCTCTCAGTTAACTCAAACATGTTCCCCACTCATGGATTCATACTCAACTATTTTTATCATGCAAATTCCACTTTATTAGAGCATTAAATATATTAAAATTATATTTCTCATGCATCTCTCAATAAAAGAGGACAATTGGAAGGCCAAACTCTTGCTCAACAATCACAAATATACATACTTTAATAATATAAGGTATGAATTTATATAAATGGAAATTTATTTTTCCAATAAATAACTTTAAAATAAAATTTTATGATTCTTGAGGATGTCATAGGATCTCATACCAATTGATATGCAATTAAACCTACAAACTAAAATGAAAGAATGAAAAATGATTGGGAGACAGAAAATTCATATTGCTACACAGTAGATGACTCAAGCTCGCTCTACAACTAGGGTTTCAACTTCGATTTCATGCTCTACGAATCCCCCAACTTCCCAGTTGAACATCTCTGTTAACCTATGATGCACCTTGTGTTGCATATCTGAGCGGTGTAACAACATGGCAACTAAAGAGGGGCCAGATGCCCCCTCATACCAAAACATTACAGTGAATGACCTGCACAATGCACGTGCATGCAGACCTTCATTCGAACCACTACAACATTTGAGAAAGAAGTTCTTAAAGGATGAAATGAACAACAACAAAGAAACAAACATGGATGCAGAGACCTCGCATCCAAAAGTGGCTCGTGCATGGCTCCTAGGAAAATGCATTCCGCAGACCGAGACGACACCAAGATACATTATAAAAAGAAACAAAATAGGAGAGCACACCCAGTTCATGAGTGATCATGCCCTCATATGCAAGTTCCTAAGCCTCTGGCCCTCATAAAGAGACCTAGCTCGATGGATCAAAACCTGGTGGAACCCCAAGGGAGACTACGAGCTCCAACTGAGTTGTAAGGGATTCTTCACAGTTACATTGTACAATCTGGAGGACAAAGACCATGTATTTGAAGGAGGACCCTATTTCTACAACTCAGTTGGGATATATATACGATTCTAGATAGAGCACTTCTCCCCAGAGAAAGAGAACTTCACCTATTCCACGGTATGGATCCATCTCTATTCCCTACGTCAAGAATTTTGGCTAGAAGAAATCTTGTCAGGCATAGGCAATACTCTATGGAAACATGTCAAATCCTTAGAAGCCACTAAGCACAAAAAATACACCTCCTATCCTAGAATATGTGTCTATATGGACGTATCCAGAGACCTCCCAGGCTCGATAATCTTGGCATACCAAGATGAGGAGTGGGCACAGAAAATAGATTATGAGCATGTACCATTCAGAAGTAGAAAATGCCATGAGCATGGAAACCTCTTAAGAGAATGCCCCCTCAATGTCCCCCCAAATATAGTCGAGGAATAAAATACAAAGAATGGCTTTACGCAAGTACAAAATCTCAAAAATAAAATGCAGAGAAAACCAATAGTCAAAAATAGTCGAAAACACCCTAACACCAACTCCTTTGTAGACCTTACAAAACTACCACAGGGAGAACAGGTGGAAAACCCCCATAAAACAACGGGAGCAGATGGCACCAACAATAAATAAAGCTGACAACCAAAGGAGACCGCAACCCAGGAAACCTTGCGCTATCCCCCAAACTCACGGAAGGCACCAGATAAGGAGGAAGACACAGTCATGGAAATGAATGAACGAGACCTAGCGGAAATAGATCTCGACATACCAGAAGAAGTTGGCAATAAGAAATATCTACAAACCCTACCTGAAGAACAGCTAAGGAAAGTTCACAAAGTATTTCTGGATTCGTCAGCAGGATAAACCTTACGACTGGACATAAGAGGATATCCTAACTCAGATCAAAGAAGAAACACAAAAGAGAACAAAAGGAGGGGTAGGTAATCAATGCAACTGCTTATCAAGGAAGTTGGAAACTATATGATCAACTCAGGATAGATACAACAACGCTCAAAGAGCTCCTTCTCCCACCAACCCAACTGTTAAATCACGAAAGTTATCACTTGGAACATAAGGGGCCTCAATGGAATATATAAGCAAAGTATCCTCCATAACTGCATTAAATCAAAAGACCCAGACATCCTTCTCCTCCAAGAAACAAAATGTGTAGAACCAGACCGTAGAAGAGATCTTTAGAATGTGCTAGTGCAACTGTAATTCTTACCAAACACAATCGAAAGGCGCAGTAGGCGACCTGGAAATTATTTGGAACCCAAACTCGGTCATAATCAACCAAGGCCTCTCAACATACGGCTCCCTCACAGTGCATTATCGAGAAATTGGCTCGGATATACATGGATGCATCACCAATTCTTATGGACCGCAGAACATCCAGGAAAAGGAACTCTTCCTTCAGAACCTAGCTTACCTCAGCTCCATAGCCAACAACTAGTGATGGATATTGGGTGGAGACTTCAACATGATCCTCATTCTCGAGGAAAAAAGGGGTGGGAAGAAAATACTAGAGAAAGACAGTGAAAAATTTCAGGAACTCCTAGATCTTCACAAAGTCATAGAAATTGAAAATGGAAATGTAACCTTCACCTCGACGAACAAGCGAACGGGACCCCAACAAATTTCTTGCAGGCTCGACTACTTTCTTCTTTCAGAGACCCTTCTATTGGAAGGCACATTAATCGAGTCCACAATCCTTCCTAAACCAGGCTTAGATCATTGGCCTGTTCAACTATGGGTCAACACGACGGCCTCCCCCAAGCTCACACCCTTCAAATTCAAAAATTTTTGGCTTTCAAATACAAACATCCAAACCTTGGAAAAACAATGGTGTGACACAACAGAGATCCAACAGGGAATCAAGATGTACTACTTCCAACAAAATCTCAAATACTTCAAGAAGAAAGTGTGAAAGTGGAAAAAAGAAGTCTTTGGAAATATTTTTCAAGAAAGAAAACTCTTTGAACAAAAACTTGAAGCCCATCAAAAGATGGCCATTCAAACCAGATTCACCCCAGATCAGTGGCAGGAAGAGAAACAAATAAAAAAACAATTGGAAGAGAATTAAATAAGGAAGAAATTCCTTGGAGACAAAAATCTAGAATTCAATGGCTAAAAGAAGGGGAAAAAACCACAAAATTCTTCCACCACTCAATGATCCACAGGTGCTTCATCAACCGCATAACCAAGCTAGAAAATGATTAGTGAAACACCCTTCTCACTCATGAGGACATCACTCAAGATCTCACGGATTACTACCAGTACCTCCTCTTAGAAGCACCGGTGAGACGAGCTGAGGCAATAGGACGAGTGACAACCAACATCCCCACACTTATCACTCTAGAGAAAAATGAAGCCCTCATGACCCCCATAAGTCAAGATGAAGTGGATCNGTAGAAGAGATCTTTAGAATGTGCTAGTGCAACTGTAATTCTTACCAAACACAATCGAAAGGCGCAGTAGGCGACCTGGAAATTATTTGGAACCCAAACTCGGTCATAATCAACCAAGGCCTCTCAACATACGGCTCCCTCACAGTGCATTATCGAGAAATTGGCTCGGATATACATGGATGCATCACCAATTCTTATGGACCACAGAACATCCAGGAAAAGGAACTCTTCCTTCAGAACCTAGCTTACCTCAGCTCCATAGCCAACAACCAGTGATGGATATTGGGTGGAGACTTCAACATGATCCTCACTCTCGAGGAAAAAGGGGGTGGGAAGAAAATACTAGAGAAAGACAGTGAAAAATTTCAAGAACTCCTAGATCTTCACAAAGTCATAGAAATTGAAAATGGAAATGCAACCTTCACCTCGACGAACAAGCGAACGAGACCCCAACAAATTTCTTGCAGGCTCGAATGCTTTCTTCTTTCAGGGACCCTTCTATTGGAAGGCCCATTAATCGAGTCCACAATCCTTCCTAAACTAGGCTTAGATCATTGGCCTGTTCAGCTATGGGTCAACACGACGGCCTCCCCCAAGCTCACACCCTTCAAATTCAAAAAATTTTGGCTTTCAAATACAAACATCCAAACCTTGGAAAAACAACGGTGGGACACAACAGAGATCCAACAAGGAATCAAGATGTACTACTTCCAACAAAATCTCAAATACTTCAAGAAGAAACTGTGAAAGTGGAAAAAAGAAGTCTTTGGAAATATTTTTCAAGAAATAAAACTCTTTGAACAAAAACTTGAAGCCCTTCAAAAGATGGCCATTCAAACCAGATTCACCCCAGATCAGTGGCAGGAAGAGAAACAAATAAAAAAACAATTGGAAGAGAATTAAATAAGGAATAAATTCCTTGGAGATAAAAATCTAGAATTCAATGGCTAAAAGAAGGGGAAAAAACCACAAAATTCTTCCACCACTCAATGATCCACAGGTGCTTCATCAACCGCATAACCAATCTAGAAAATGATTAGTGAAACACCCTTCTCACTCATGAGGACATCACTCAAGATCTCACGGATTACTACCAGTACCTCCTCTTAGATGCACCGGTGAGACGAGCTGAGGCAATAGGACGAGTGACAACCAACATCCCCACACTTATCACTCTAGAGAAAAATGAAGCCCTCATGACCCCCATAAGTCAAGATGAAGTGGATCTATCCATACAGGAGTTACCCACAGGCAAGGTTCCTGAGCCCGATGGCTTCACAATAGACTTCTTTCACTCCTGCTGGCCCATGCTAAGAGAGGAAGTATAGCAACTGGTGGAGGAATCACGCAGCTATGGAAAAGTCCTCCCAACCCTCAATTCCACCTTCCTCACCCTGATACCCAAAGAAGAGAGGGTCACCAATATGAAAATTTTTAGACCCATATCACTCTGCAATGTGATCTACAAAATTATCTCGAAAGTAATAACTCTCAAACTCAAGCCAATCCTCCCTTTCATCATCTCAAAGGAGAAATCGGGCTATGTTGAAGGAAGACAAATAATGGATAGTATTATTCTAGTTCATGACATCATCCACTCGCTCAAAAGCACACGTACGCCAGGTATACTCCTCAAGATTGACCTATCCAAATCCTTTGACAAATTAATCTGGCACTATATAAAATAAGTCCTTACAACTTTTGGATTCCGTCCTAAATAGATTGACTGGATATTGAACCGCATCTCCTCCACCTTCTTCTCAATCCTTGTCAACAGATCCCCCTCCCAACCCTTCTCCCCCTCTAGGGGAATAAGGCAAGGGGACCTTCTCTCTCCGTTTCTTTTTGTAATAATGGCAGAGGGATTGGGACATTACATAAAAACCTCTGTAGAAAATGACTCTCTGCAAGGCCTCTCCCTTCATGGGCTCCAACCCGCAACCTCCCACAGTCAATTTGTATATGACACCATTCTCATGAACACCCCCATGGCGCAAGAATCTAGAAATCTCAATTCCATCCTCTTAGACCTCAATGAAGCTACTGGAACCTCCTTCAACCTTGGAAAATCACATCTTTTCTTCTTCAATACCCCCAAAGACGTCCAACAACTGGTTTCTCAGCTACTCTCCACACCAGTCTACTACCTACAAACTCACTACCTAGGCCTCCCGTTGTCCAACTCGGAAGCCCGAAACCTTTCATGGGACTCTCTCCTGCTCTCCATCTCAAATCGACTCAGCATCTGGACCTTTCGCTCTCTCAATCTTCCATCCATAATCACTCTCCTCAAATTATTTCTCCAAGCCATTCCTGCCTATCTTTTTTCCGCAATTGCTACCCCCCAATCAGTCATAAAGAAAATATGAAATATTCAGAGAAACTTACTTTGGCATGGCCACAACCTAGACAANTCAATGGCTAAAAGAAGGGGAAAAAACCACAAAATTCTTCCACCACTCAATGATCCACAGGTGCTTCATCAACCGCATAACCAAGCTAGAAAATGATTAGTGAAACACCCTTCTCACTCATGAGGACATCACTCAAGATCTCACGGATTACTACCAGTACCTCCTCTTAGAAGCACCGGTGAGACGAGCTGAGGCAATAGGACGAGTGACAACCAACATCCCCACACTTATCACTCTAGAGAAAAATGAAGCCCTCATGACCCCCATAAGTCAAGATGAAGTGGATCTATCCATACAGGAGTTACCCACAGGCAAGGTTCCTGAGCCCGATGGCTTCACAATAGACTTCTTTCACTCCTGCTGGCCCATGCTAAGAGAGGAAGTATAGCAACTGGTGGAGGAATCACGCAGCTATGGAAAAGTCCTCCCAACCCTCAATTCCACCTTCCTCACCCTGATACCCAAAGAAGAGAGGGTCACCAATATGAAAATTTTTAGACCCATATCACTCTCCAATGTGATCTACAAAATTATCTCGAAAGTAATAACTCTCAAACTCAAGCCAATCCTCCCTTTCATCATCTCAAAGAAGAAATCGGGCTATGTTGAAGGAAGACAAATAATGGATAGTATTATTCTAGTTCATGACATCATCCACTCGCTCAAAAGCACACGTACGCCAGGTATACTCCTCAAGCTTGACCTATCCAAAGCCTTTGACAAATTAATCTGGCACTATATAAAATAAGTTCTTACAACTTTTGGATTCCGTCCTAAATAGATTGACTGGATATTGAACCGCATCTCCTCCACCCTCTTCTCAATCCTTGTCAACAGATCCCCCTCCCAACCCTTCTCCCCCTCTAGGGGAATAAGGCAAGGGGACCTTCTCTCTCCGTTTCTTTTTGTAATAATGGCGGAGGGATTGGGACATTACATAAAAACCTCTGTAGAAAATGACTCTCTGCAAGGCCTCTCCCTTCATGGGCTCCAACCCGCAACCTCCCACAGTCAATTTGTAGATGACACCATTCTCATGAACACCCCCATGGCGCAAGAATCTAGAAATCTCAATTCCATCCTCTTAGACCTCAATGAAGCTACTGGAACCTCCTTCAACCTTGGAAAATCGCATCTTTTCTTCTTCAATACCCCCAAAGACGTCCAACAACTGGTTTCTCAGCTACTCTCCACACCAGTCTACTACCTACAAACTCACTACCTAGGCCTCCCGTTGTCCAACTCGGAAGCCCGAAACCTTTCATGGGACTCTCTCCTGCTCTCCATCTCAAATCGACTCAGCATCTGGACCTTTCGCTCTCTCAATCTTCCATCCATAATCACTCTCCTCAAATTATTTCTCCAAGCCATTCCTGCCTATCTTTTTTCCGCAATTGCTACCCCCCAATCAGTCATAAAGAAAATATGAAATATTCAGAGAAACTTACTTTGGCATGGCCACAACCTAGACAANCAACAAATCCCCCTCCCAACCCTTCTCCCCCTCTAGGGGAATAAGGAAAGGGGACCCTCTCTCTCCCTTTCTCTTTGTAATAATGGTAGAGGGCTTGCAACATTACATAAAAACCACTATAGAAAATGGCTCTCTGCAAGGCCTTGCCCTTCATGGGCTCCAACCCGCAACCTCCCATAGTCAATTTGTAGATGACACCATTATCATGAACACCCCCATGGCGCAAGAATCCAGAAAGCTCAATTCCATCCTCTCAGACTTCAGTGAAGCTACTGGAACCTCCTTCAACCTTGTAAAATCACATCTTTTCTTCTTCAATACCCCCAAAGACATCCAACAACAGGTTTCTCAGCTACTCTCCACACCGGTCTACTACCTACCAACTCACTACCTAGGCCTCCCATTGTCCAACTCGGAAGCCCGAAACCTTTCATGGGACTCTCTCTTTCTCTCCATCTCAAATCGTCTCAACAACTGGACCTTTCTCTCTCTCAATCTTCCAGCCATAATCACTCTCCTCAAATTAGTTCTCCAAGCCATTCCTTCCTATCTTTTTTCTGCACTTGCTAACCCCCAATCAGTCATAAAGAAAATATGAAATCTTCAGAGAACCTTACTTTGGCATGGCCACAACCTAGACAAGAAATGGGCTCTAGTAAGCTGGGAAAAAGTTTGCAAACCCAAATCCCTAGAGGGTCTTGGCCTCAGAGACCCTTGCAAGCTCAATAACATTGTGGGAGCAAAGATTTGGTGGAGATGGATCAAAAATCCTACAGAAATATGGGCCCATCTTTGGAAACAAAAATATGCACCAGACATCCAGCAATCACACTTGATCAGAATGGAAGATAAAACTCAAGTCACCAACATTTGGAATGTTGCCTAGAGGAAAAAACCACTAATCTAGGAACATGCCTTCTAGGAAATCAACAATGGTCAAAATTCCAGGCTCTGGACTGATGCTTGGCAATAGTTGTCACCCATTCAATCAGATGAAACTCTACAACACTATGAAAACCACATACAAAACCTTGCCAAAGCTAAAGTAGATGACATGTGGATAAACAATCCAAACAATCATTCCTATAGAAACTGGAAGTCCACGCCTCATAACCTTCAGATAACAGAAAACCGCAACTTGTAGAACTAGACTCAAGTGCTCTCTCCTCGAATAATTCGAATCAGCAATGCCCAAGACATAATCAGATGGGGGAGCTCACCCAACGACAACATTACTCTCAAAGAAGGATACACTCTACACGACGGTTTTCAATCCATACCAAAGGATCCCATATTGATCGCGGTCTGGAAGTCAAAATCTTAGAAAATGAGGCTTTATTGGCCCCTCGATCTTCCATCTATGCAATAAAAATGAG
>JZKD02S1786496.1:9073-35308 GCA_000966675.3 Picea glauca
AATATATATATAATCACACATATGTTCTTTCACTCATGAGACAATTCATAGGGAATGGAGAGTTGGTGTGTCTCGCAATCACACGTTTTTCCACCAACTTCATTTCTCTTCAGTCGCTCCTCAAAAGTATGTTGGACTTACAAAGAATGTTTCTTTCTAATGAGTGGGTTGCTTGTGTATATAGCACCAAACAAGATGGGCAAGCCATAGCCCAACTTGTGGGACATGACCTGATATACTGGAGTGGAGTAGGGGAGGTATGTACCATTAGTGAACCTTTGGTAAAGGTTCTTTGATTGGTTGATGGTGAGAAGCCCACAATGGGCTACTTGTATGAGGCCATGGATAGGGCCAAGGAAGCTATCTACCTGTACTATGAGAACAAGGGGGAGAAAGGACTCACCAAGAGAGCTCAGATATGGGGTGTGATTGATGAGCGATGGAATAACACTCTCCATCGTCCCATTCATGCAACAGGGCTCTACCTCAACCCTGCATTCGCTTATGCTTATGGATTTAATTTTGATGGTGAGATCATCAATGGTTTCCTCCAGTGTGTTCAGAGGATGGTGTTGACTCTAGCTGAACGCTCAGAGATTTCTAGACAGAATGAGATATATAGGATGGCATCCAGGATGTTGGGCTATGATATGGTTGTCTAAGATAGGACCACAAGGATGCCAGGTAAGCTTCAATTTCAAATTGTGTTTATTCCTTTCTATATATTATATATGACATTTAATGCTTGATGGAAATCTGAAATATAATTCATTGTCTTCCTTTCATTTTATTCATTGTAGATGTCTGGTGGAAAGCTCCCAGAGCTGTAGAAACTTGTCGTTCAAGTGCTTAGTCAAACTTGCGCAACAGGTTAGAAATGTTAAAAAATGCAACAATCAAAATTTAAATTGTTTAAACTTTATAGTTGTTTTTATTTTTATTTTTACAATTTAGTATTTACTATTTATTTACCATCATTAACTATAGCTCTCAATGTTCATACAGGTTAGGTACCCAGCGCCTTAATGACTTGGTATATGTCTACTACAATCTAAGGTTGTGGGTGAAGCAACTTGACAAAGAACCTGACATANATGTGTTTATTTGATGTTGTTGTTGCTTTACAAGTTTAAAAAATTGAAAAAAATGAGTGTTTTTTGTATTTTTTTGAGGTCTTGCGACATTTTCCGAGATATTCCAATATTTTCCGCCGATGTCGCCGAGAAGTTACATTCTGGATCCTCGCCGACACTTTCCCCGACAAGACATATATAGCATTGCATCCAAATATAGTAAGGAGACCAAGCAAGAGCATGCAGAAGCCACATGTGTGGCCCTCCAAGTATGCCACACGCCCCTCAATAAAACTACTCCATAACCACCTCCAATAAAATAATGTATGTGCCAAGTCAAAGAGGTGAGGGCATCCCAATGAAGGTCAAAATTGAGAAGTGTAACTAAAATATACATGCAATAAAGATGAGAAAGCACCTAAGAAAGGTGTGCCCTAGAAAATTGTGCATGTAACTACCTCAACCACCCAACAAATAATATAATATCTTTATGTGAAGTGTGCCCTAGGAAGAAGTGCCAAGCTGGTTAGACCTCATCAATATCCGTGACAAAACCATGTGTTGTTTCCCAATATCATCAACAAATCCTACCAAACCATGATCATGAGCACAAGAGACAATGTGCTTGAGGAGAATGTGTCAACCTCTCCAACAATAAAAAAAAAATGCATGTAAAACTTGGAAACTATGCCCAAGAGAGGAGTCCATAATAAAGCCTCAAATAACCTCAAAATAACCCCTTCAAGTGTGAACAATTACCAAGTGATGTAAGGCACTCAAGCTATTAACCTCCAAGGTAATAAAATGGATTAATCTAGGCATTGAATGGTTAAATCAACCTCAACATGTGTGCACAAAGGTTAATGTTGAAATAAACCATAGTCCAACCTCCCAATAGTCACCAACAAATTAAATCAACATGAACATTTGTGCCAATGAAAGGGGGTGTGCTCCAACAAGTGTTGTACCATGGAAACAAGATGTATCTCCTAGCAAAGACCACCATGATAACAACATAATGACAAAATAGAAGCTCCACCTAGGTTTGAACCTAGGGTGCACCACCAAAGGACTATAGCATGATAAATACCTCCTCAAAACTGAAAGAAAGGCTTGATCATCAAAGATGTAAATAGCACCCCCCTCCCCCCATCTAACTCAAACTTAGGAAAAAGTACATCAATGAGGGTACTAACATCATCATACACATTTCCATCCAGGTGATGTCTAGCAAATGTTACAAGTGTCAGTGTCAAGTCATGTCACCTAGGGAAATTCCACCAATGCAAAGTGCACTACCACAACACATCCATCTAACCACATCAACATCATAAGAGAAGGGGGCAAGAGAAAAGTATTAACTCCTTCTAGCAACAGGTATGTCCCCACCACACATCAACACAAGAGGACCATGTAGAACACCCCCTCCTAGAGACAAAACAACATCATCACATCAACATACCAAGCAAAAGTCACTAGGAAACTCCAAAACTGTTATGAAACATCTACCTCCTAACACCATCATCTAACCCCTTCGGAGGCTAGAACCATCATCCATATCCAAGATAAGCATATCAACAACGCCAAAATGTGATAGCATGCTCCACAACCATCAAATATGCAACCAAGGGGTGATCAACAAGGCAAGCACATGTGAAAAGACCACCAAGCCAGCAGGCATAATCATCCAACAAAGGAGAAGTGAAGACTTCCCCAGGCCAAAGACCTCCAATGCCAAGGAGAAGAAGCTCAATGAAGGTGTATCCCCCCCAAGTCAATCCAAAAACTACAAGGAACCAACAGCAAATCTCCATCAATGTGATGAAAATCACAATGTGGAACCTCATACAATATGAGGTGTAATAGGTATGAAAGGCAAATCCCTAAATATGGTACTGGACCTCCTCCAAATAACACCTAATAAACCTAGGAAGAACACCTAAATACAACCTGTAATGACCACTTCACAACCTGGTATATCCTCCAAGAAAAGCACAGCAGTTTAGCATAAATAACACCCTAACCAAGGTGCATCTCTCTGGCTATAAACAGCAGCATGAGGATATGGATAAGGGTCCTCAAATCAGCACTTCAAATCAACTCAGAATAGAAGCACAAAAGCAGTGAAAAACAGGTCTAAGGAAGTGCCCTTCTACCAATAATAGCATATACTATAAATGAACAATCTCCCCAAAGATAAGTGCTCTGTCCTGGCTATCTAACCCATAAACCATGACCATATGCTGTTTATCTGTCCTCTTCAAAGCTCTGATCCAAACCTGAGGTGAAAACACCTGAAGTCTACTGCAATATCCTCACGAACCAGCCCATGTGAAGTGCCAAAACAAATGCTGATATCTTCTGTACAAGCTTCATGCCATATATGTATCACCTGCTGGCCATTGAACTCCACAAATCTGCATGTCACGACTCACAACAGCTAGCAAAGATGGTAATCAAATGCCAGTTCATGCTGATATATCTGTCAACACTAGCAACCCAACCACACATAGGTCCACCATTAAACCAAACTCCTCAAGCACGGCACACTCATCTCCAAGACAAGACCCAAAAAAACACCTTGCTTGCTGGCCAAGCAAACCCCATCCAGTCAACAATGAATATACATGTACTTGCTTTGCTTGAAGTCAAGGAAACTCTTGCATGTACTTTTCTTACACCCAAGCAATCTAAAAATAAATTTGTATCCATGTGCTTGGTTGGGTGTCGAGCAATCTCCAAAATTCCAATAATAGACTTGACCTTGCCCTGCCAACCAACTGAAACCTGCATGCATGACACTTTACAAACATAAAAACCTTCCAAAATAGCAAGTTTCCAAAAATAGAAAGTTGCTCAAATGGAAAGATATCCTCCCGCAAGATCCTCGGTGCCACGCACCTAAAAAGTGACTACATGTACCATGCATGCATAAAACCATGCCAAAAATGGAAATCATTGTCCCCTCCTCCAAAAACTGAACTGGGTATAGTGTCTCTGATATCAATCTGAAGATGTCTGAAAACAGAACTCAGCCTGATCGAATCATGGTACCCAAAAATTCTCCTCTTGAACGTGCTCAGTCCAACACAGAAATTTGCAAAAGCGGCAAAGTTTAGTGTTAACAACCTCAACATTTGCCATGCATTTGTACAATGTACATGATGTGCATGCCCTATATTGTCCAAAGTACAATGTACCTTTGTTGAGCACATATACCCTGCACCAACAACCATTCCCTGTACCAACAACTGTATCATTCTCCTATCCTGCTCCAATCAATTTTGATCCCACCAAAACTCATCATACCCTCTAGTGAATCTATTGAACAGTGAGATTGTTCCATGGGGTCTATACATGGGTCATTACCAATCCTTCCAGAAGGGCAGGATAGGATATAAAGCTCCATCTTGAAGACTTCTGGTTCTAGGACCATTTTGCCAAGTTCCAAGAAAGCATTCCTATATTGATCCAGATATGATAGGCCTAGTTGATTCATCTCGAACTTAACAAGGAGTAGGTGTGAGTATCTTACAAATCCTCCCAAGTGTGAAAAACTCTCTTAGAAAATCACTTGTCTGCAGCAAACCAACCTGCCCTCTTGGTTTGGGAAGTTCACTTAACTTGGCTGAAAGATCCAATTCATTCCTTGGACCTTCATACTTGTTGGGTATGTGTTATATTCTTTGCATGGTTATCTACATGCGTTGTTCGTATGCGTCAAAAGCATCAAGGGCTCGCAAGGGGGCTGACAAAGCCCCCCCCTACCAGGGGGTTGAGGGGCGGAGCCCCCAACCAAAAATTTTGGGTTGTTTTTGGTCTGTTTTTGGGTTGTTATTGGTCTGTTTTTGGCATGTTTTGTGTTTTTCGGCCCATTGTAATATAATCTTGAGCAAGGGATTAAGGTTGTAATCTAATTAGGGTTAATGGATTAGGTTTTTGGATGCTATGGAATACCTAAATATTATATTATGTATAGTCAAGTTAATACAATGAAGAATATAGAGGTGTGGCTCTAAGGTTTGTTAGTTTTCCCAGTTAAGGGTTTCCAGGGTAAATCTCTATGTATTGTGTATATGCCATTGTTGTTCTTTCTATTTTCTTAAGAATTTGTATGCTTTGTTTCACTTCAAAGGTTTAAAACTTACATTTGGTATCAGAGCAAGATTATTGGCTTCAAGGGTATGCCTTTGTTGCTAAGGGTTCAACTCAGTTTTTGATAGAGCGAGTTTATCTTGGGTCTGTGATAAACCCGGTTTCAATGGGAATTCTGCAATAGTGATTCTTTTGTTGAAAGAGAATGGCGAGCAGTTCTAGAATCGAGATTGAGAAATTTAATGGTCAAAGCTTTGAGCTACGGAAGCTCAAAATGGATAACCTTCTTGTAGACAAAGAACAGTGGGTTGTTGATGATTGCAGCTATGTGAGACATTATCCAGCTTACAAACCTATGAGATGTGGATCATTGCAACTATGTGAGATATTCTCTAGCTTACAAACCTGAGAGAAAGCCCCTGAGAAGGGTGTGTGGTTCCTATCTGAGACAGAGTTGGAACGTAGAGATGACCTCCTCCATTCAGAGAGTTGAGAAGAACTCCAGATGATTCTCATGTGAGAAAGGTGATCTGCAGATTTGGACGTGCATGTGGTTGAGCACAAGGTGAACGTGTGAAATCCCAAAGTGTTGGGTGCATCGTCATGAGAAAAGAAATAAAGATGATGTATTAGCCTCCTCTGAGCAGAAGAGTTGACAAGAAACTCCAGATGACTCTCATGTGTGATGCAGTGGGAAAGAAGATCTGTTGAGTGGATTTGGCTGGGTTTTCTTCCTTTGTTGAGAAGGGTTTCCCAGGATACTTCTTGTGTTCTTGTGCATGGTGTTTCTTCTTGTGATCTTGGTTGCTGCAACATTATTGTTTATGGTTAAGACAAATGCAAAATTGAAATGAACTACATGCTTAACCTAGCTTATTGAAAAATCAACATGGTATCAGAGCATAGGTCTTGAAGAACCCATTGCACAAAACTTCAAGGCAAACCGTCCTCCTTTTGCAGAACTGTACAGCCCTCCTAGGGTTTCCAGAAATTTCGTATGGCCCTCCTTCTTTCTCAGTTTCAGCCCTTAATACTTGGGTGTTGGGGCTATTTTTGGCATAGGAGAGTACGGTCTCCTCCAACGCACCTCCAGAGACTCTCAGAATGAAATTCCGAGCATTTTCAATTTTTGACCATAGGGTTTCTAGGGTTTCGCTAATTTCTGCAGAAATTTCAGTATTAGGATTTCTGCAACTCATTGAAGGAGGTCTTCAGCTCACGAGTGTTCTCTCATCTTTCAAAGGCTTATTGTTGGCAGTGATAAGTCCAACAAAACCTAAAAGTGTTAGCCTAGCCTAGCCTAGCCGTTAGGTTTTCTAGCCGAGTAGACAAAGGGTTGTGAAGAATCTAAAATTATGATGAGCAAAACTATGATGGAAGTTAAGCTTGATGGATCAAGCAACTTCAAGTTTCTGGAAGACAAGACTTCAAAGGAAGACTTATTGTGGGTAATAAAAAAAAAAGGTGTCACTGTGACATACCTCCTTCATGAAGATGTCAAGAGGACAAATATCAGCCAAGAGCCATTGGAGAAATCATATCAGCACCCTCAGGTATGCACTTGTATATATATTATGTGTATCATTGTCATGAGGGAAATTGCAGGAGAAAGGAACCTTTTGCTGAAGTCGTGGATCCAGAGGTATCTCAGTGCATTCAAAGGAACAACACACTCAAAGTGAAGACTCCAGGTTTGATTGTTGAAATTGTAATTCCTCTAACCTATATTTCTAAAGTTTGCTACATTACAAGTAGTTGTTGTAGTTGTGACAACAATCCTTAAACTGTTTTAATTCTAGAGATGCACTCATTATTCTTGTTTTGGTTCCTCTTGTTTTCTTGTTCCAGACAAGTTAACAATAAAGGAAGATGTTTATCCTTCAGAGGCAGTCACTTGACTCAGAGGGAGTCAAAACTAATTGAGAAAGAGGAAGAATAGAACCATCATTGGGGAAACCAATAATACATGATCGAAATCTTTCTATGATTCTATGGGCAGAAGCATGCATGACACAGTATATGTTCAGAACAAGAGTCTTCACCAGACTTTGAAAAACATAACGCCCGAAGAAGTCTTCACCGGAATGAAGCCTGAGATTGAACACTTCAGGTTATTTGGGTGCCCAGTGTATTTTCATGTACCCAAAGAGAAGTAGTCCAAGCTAGATCCTTTAGAAAGAAAGGATACAGTGAATCTTCAAAGACATTCCAAATCGACATCCCTGGTCAGAGACAAATTGAGACAAGCAGAGACGTTGTCCTCGAAGAAGAGATAGTCTTTCAAAAGATCCAGAGAATCTCAGACAGAAATTGACAGTAAGACAATACCTTCTCCCCCTTCAACAGTTTAGAGGGAGACAAACATTATTCCAGTTGCTCCAATTGATATGTTCAGAGATATTGCAGTAGGGAATAAAAGGCCTACCTAGACTCACTCTGCAAGAGGCAGAGAAACATACAAGCCTCTCAAGGCACATCCCGAGAAAGCAAAAGAGATTTTCGAGCTATCCTTCAGTCATGAGCCACTTCATTGATGTTGAGCCTCCTTGTCTTAGAGAAGCAACAAGAGAATAGGTATGGCAAGATGCCATAACAGAAGAATACCAGTATATCTTAAAGAATGATGTATAAGATATTATTCAAGGACCAGAAGAGAAGTCTATAGTAACTTCCAAGTGGATCTATAAGATCAAGCATGTAGTTGATGGAAGTGTCAAGAAATACAAAACGAGATCTATAGCCACAGGTTTCTCACAAACAGAGGGAGTTGTCTATGATGAGACACTTGATCCAGTAAACTCGATACACTTCCATCCGTACTACCATCCATGAGTTGGAAACTATATCAGATAGATAGATTTTTGATGAGTTTGGATTTCAGCAAGAGTGTTGTTGATCCAAACCTATGTTATTATATTGTTGGTGACGAGAGCTTGATTTTGATGACTTATTCAGAAAGCCTTATTGTTGGATACAAGTAATCCTTGACTTCTGAATTCGAGATTATTATTGGATAAATCGGTGAATGCGGACATAAACTAATCTCCCTAGATCCACCTGGACCTAGAACAAAACAAGACAGGACATGACACTTTTCCTAGGTTGCTACCAGGGTGTGGAAATTGGAGGTTTCCGCAGGCTATGTATAGAGTACAGTGCGGAGGTGTTTGTAAATCAAGAAATTTTGAGAAGAGGGCAAAGGATCTAAGTGGATTTTTAAATCCAGAGAGTCTGAATGGATCTCCCACAGACTCAGAGACTGATTTCAAGTGAAAAGAATAGGTAAAGAGCAAATGGCCAACAAAAACCACAATCAAGTCGTAGTCCCCAGTGGGGATAAATCAGTGAATGCGGACATAAACTAATCTCCCTAGTTCCACCTGGATCTAGAGAAAAACAAGACAGGACATGACGCTTTCCCTAGGTTGCTACCATTGAATTTATCACCAAAGGAGTGTATGACATACCTTTATATATTGCTTCCCTATATCTATGTTGTCCCTGCTTCGCTCCAGTGCTCTTGTGAGATCAGATCTGCAATGACACAAACCAACCAAAGTGAAAGCAGCAATTGTAGATTCAATGGAAACCTAAACACGTGATCAAGGAATCATGTAATAAAACACTAATGATTTTATGGGAAAGAAACATGCCACTGTATCATATTAAGTAAAAGTGGAAGATACAACCAAATTGCCTTGATGTCACAAGTTCCCTTTCGGTGGTCCTTTGTTCCAACACATACATACACTTGCTCTGAATTTGCATGAAGATAGTCCACAAAGCTTGATGGACAAATGGAGGCCTCAAGCATCAATTGTATCAGGATTCTTCATACAATCTTCAGCCTATTCTTTGCTCAATCTTGCTTGACTTTGCGTAACCTTTTCCATGAGAAATCCATTATTATATAGGAAAAGGTGAAGTGGTTACTAGGATGAGGATGATCCCACCAAATCAGAGAAGCCAGTAAGATCACAACCATACGGACGCCACCTCACATTCTAGAAGATTATCCTTCTAGAAACTTCGTGAAACTTCTTCCTTTTCTTAGCTTCAAGCGTCGTCGCACCCTACCTATATAGCAACATGCGGAAATCCCGCAAGCCAGGCATAGAGCAACCTGCGGAAATCAAGGATTTCCGCACTGTGTACCACTGTCAGCCTGCGGCGTCATTCTAAAAATGTGCCTTGTAGGGGAAGAACTCAGCCATTTTCCTCACGTGAAAGATTGTTTTGGAAGCCTGAACACATGCCTATGGGGTCATTATCAGAGTGACCAAAATAATGTGTAACAGAGATGAAGAATATGAGTATGATGCACTACTTCTTGGGACAAGAAGTATGACAGAGGACCGATGATATTTTCCTGAGTCAAGAAAAATATACAGTGAAAATATTAAAGAAGTTCAGTATGACAGAATGCAAAATCCATCGTGATGGATTTAAAGAAAAAGATTGATGATGATTCAGACGAGACTAATCCATAGCTGATTGGATCACTGATGTATCTAGTTAACACCAAACTTTATTCATGCCATGCAGTGAATGTGCTTAGTCATTTCATGAGTCAACCGAGACGGACTCACTAGACAACAACAAAACATGTATTGAGATATATACAAGACACAGTTGAATATGGCCTAAGATATGCCTCCAGTGTGAACTTGAGTTTGCAGGATATGCCGATTCAGATTGAGCAGAAAGTACAGTGGACCAAAAGAGCACATCCAATTGTTGTTCTACCGTGAAGGCTGCCATGGTTTCTTGATACAACAGGAAACAAAACGCTGTGGCCTTGGGTACCACAGAGGCAGAGTATATAGCATCGAGTGTGCGAAGCAATGTGGCTTCACAAGCTTCTTACAGATTTACTTAACCATGAGATGGATCCTATGATGATAACCAAGAGTCGTGTGTAAAGCTCCTTTAGAACCCAGTGTTTCCTGATGGATCGAAACACGATGAGATGAAATATCCTTATATCAGAGATATGATGTAGAGGAAAATCGTACACATGCAGTACCTTCCTACACATGAGCAAATTGCAGACATCTTCACCAAACTAACTTGATGAAGAAAGCCTCCCCAGTTGAGAGGGAGTGTTGATGACTCCAGCCAAGACAAAATTCAAAGTACATCCGTGTGAGACTTGGCATGATGAAGAATGTCTCTCTAGCTGAGAGGGAGTGTTGATGATTGCAGCTATGTGAGACATTCCCCAGCTTACAAACCTGTGAGATGTGGATCATTGCAGCTATGTGATATATTCTCCAGCTTACAAACCTGAGAGAAAGTCCCTGAGAAGGGTGTGTGGTCCCTATCTGAGACAGAGCTGGAACGTAGAGATGACCTCCTCCATTCAGAGAGTTGAGAAGAACTCTAGATGATTCTCCTGTGAGAAAGGCAATCTGCAGAGTTGGACGTGCCTGTGGCTGAGCACAAGGTGAATGTGTGAAATCCCAAAGTGTTGGGTGCATCGTCATGAGAAAAGAAATGAAGATGATGTATTAGCCTCCTCTGAGCATAAGAGTTGACAAGAAACTCCAGATGACTCTCCTGTGTGATGCAGTGGGAAAGAAGATCTGTTGAAAGGACGTACCTGTGGATGAGCACAGGTGAACGTGTGAAGAACTGGTTCTTCTGTGTAATGCAGTGAGCCAGAGATATGGACATCCCTATGGATGTGCCCCTAGTGGATGAACACTAGTGGGTATATAAGATCCCTTGCTATATTATTCAAGAGTCAGACCTGCCTGTAACCCTAATTGTAATGTAAAGGGTATAGGTCAGCCCCTCCTTAATGTGACTAGTAATTAATGTAAAAGATAATTAATCTGGTTAATATTAATTATATTATAAGCTAGTGAGGTCGGCCCTGTTGTGCCAATAGACACTTCTATTGACAGGTTCAGGTTAGTATAAGTAAAGGTAAATTCCCATTTGAGGAAACATATCCTACACACAAGTTTGGAAATTTCAACAAGTACATCTTCTTGGGAAAAGTGCACACCTCTCTTGGGTGCTAGTCTTCTAGGGTTTGAGCACCCTCTTGTGTGCTAAGTCTTATTGGTGGTGAAGGTCTTTCTCTTGAAGAATATAGCAAAGGATTTGGCTGGGTTTTCTTCCTTTGTTGAGAAGGGTTTCCTAGGATACTTCTTATGGTCTTGTGCATGGTGTTTCTTCTTGTGATCTTGGTTGCTGCAACATTATTGTTTATGGTTAAAACAAATGCAAAATTGAAATGAACTACATGCTTAACCTAGCTTATTGAAAATCAATAGTTGTGGATCCTGGTACTACACCTACCGGTATGGCGGCAGCAGACTGGATGAAGTTGGACAAGAAGGCAAAGAGTATAATCCAGTTGTGTCTTTCAAATTCAGAGTTACTAAATGTCTCAAGAGAAGCTACAGGCAAGGAGTTATGGGAAAAGTTAGGGACTTTGTACCAGTCTAAGTCCCTGGTAAGCAAACTTTTCCTTCGAAAGAAGTTGTACCTCCTGAGAGTGAATGAGAGACTCTGTGACAGAGTATCTAAATGCCTTTAACACTATGGTAAGTCAATTGTTGTCTGTTGATATTAAAATTTATGACAAAGATAAGTGCATTAGTTTATTGTGTTCTTTGTCAGATTCATGGGATGTCTGGTTGTAGCTATTGGGAGTAATGCAACCACATTAAAGTTTGATGAGGTGGTTGCATCCTTGGTATCGAAAGAAACGAGGCGGAAAACCATGAATGGTCACAGCATGGATGTCTTATTTATAAGAGGTCATCTCCAAGATAGAAGTAAAAATAAGTCTTGGGGGGGGGAGATCTAAATCTAGAGGTAGATCTAAATCTCCAAGAAAATATTTAAGAAAATGTTGGAAATGTGGTATAGTTTGGCATTATAAGAAGGATTGTATATCTAAAAATGTTGATAAAGGGAAGCGATCTAATGATGTTCCCTTCACAGAAGGAAAGACCTCCTCAGAAGGAGGAGGGGATGTGCACTTGGCTTCTACAAGCACACATTCAGATCATGATGTATGGTTGATCGACTCGGGTGCTTCTTTTCATATGACTCCTCATAGGAAGTGGTTTTGTGAATATGAAAATTCTAATGGAGGTGATTTTTTCTTAGGGGATAACTCGACAACCAGAATCACAGGATGTGGAAGAATTAAGTTGTTGCTCAAGGATGGAACACTCCCTGTGGTTTTGCACATTCCAGAGATGGCTAGAAACTTGATATCCATAAGTATGATGAGTGATGCTGATGTACAAACTGTGTTTGAAAATAAAACTTACAAAATGGTTCCAGGAGCAATGGTGTTGATGAGGGGAGTTCAAAATGGAACTCTATACACACTATTTGGAAGCACTATCACTAATGGGTGTAACAATTTTGTTGTTCCTAGGGGTGGAAATGAAGAAGACAGAACCCCTATTGTCTCTCGAGAAAAGACAAAGCTATGGCATTAAAGACTAGGACATATTGAAGAGAAGGGCCTTCGAGCATTACATGGTAAAGATATGGTTGAAGGTATGTCTAACTGCACACTAGATCTCGATTCTATGAACATTGAATATATGGTAAGAAAAATTGAGTAAGATTCTCATCTAGTGCTACAAGAGCAAAGGGATCTTAGAGTTGATACACGGTGATGTGTTTGGACCTGTGCTTATTCCATCATTGGGTAAATCTGTGTACTATGTTTCACTCATAGATGATTTTTCAAGGAAGACATGGATTTATTTCCTCCGAAAGAAATTTGAGGTCTTTGATAAATTTAAAGAGTGCAAGGCTCTTATATAGAATCAGACAAAGAAGAAAATAAAAGTGTTGAGGACAGATAATGGTGGAGAGTTTTGCGGAAATGAATTCGAGAAATTATGTAAGAAGTGTGGAATAGTAAAGCAAAAGACTACTCCACACACACCTCAACAGAACAGTGTTGCAGAAAGAACAAATAGGATGTTGAAGGAAAAGGCTAGGAGCATGCTTAGTGGTGCCAAGTTAGGACAGGAATTATGGGCAAATGCAGTCAATACTACATGTTAGTTGGTAAATTGATCACCTTCATCAACGTTGGTTGACAAAACTCCACAAGAGGCATGGACTAGTAAAAAACCCTCTCTTGAGTTTTTGGTTGTGATGCTTATGTACATGTTCCAAAGGAAATAGGAGTAAGTTGGATAATAAAGCTGAAAAACTTATCTTTATTGGTTATAAAGATGGTATAAAAAGTTGTAAACTTTGGGTACAACTTTGGAACCCAGTAACTAAAAAAACTATTTACAATCGGGATGTTGTTTTTAGAGAGGTTAAAGATGTTCCCAAACAAGAAGTCCTACCAAGGGAAAAAGAACCAAAGATAATAGAGTTTGAATTGGAGGATGAAGATTTTGACTCAATAGAAGAAGATTAATCAAAAGAATAAGAACCTCATACTCCAGTTTTGAGGAGATTGGTTAGGAAAAGAAGGCAACCAAAAAGGTATACTCCACCTTATTTTCATTCTAGTTTTGCTTTATCTATTATTGATGATGATCCGAGAACTATTAGGGAGGTGGTGGATTCAGAGGATAGTAAACTCTCGAAGAAGACCATGGTTTAAGAAATGGTTGCCTTGGATAAAAATGAGGCTTGGGATCTAGTTGAGTTGCTAGCTAGAAGAAAAGTCGTTGGTAGCAAATGGGTGTTTAAGAAGAAATTTGATACAAAAGATAAAGTGGAGAAGTACAAAGTTCGCTTAGTAGCAAAGGGATATTCCTAGGTGGAGGGAACTGAATTTCATGAAATTTTTTTCCCTTTGCTAAATTAACTTCTATTAGATTTCTTTTGTCTATTGTTGTTGCTTTTTATCTTAAAGTAGAGCAGATGGATGTGAAGACAGCATTTCTACATGGGGATCTTGAAGAAGAAATCCACATGAAACAACAAGAAGGTATTGCAGTGAAGGGAAAGAAAGAGTTGGTTTGCACACCAAAAAAATCTCCATATGGATTAAAATAATCTCCAAGAATGTGGTATTAAAAGTTTGATACTTGTATATTGGGACTTGGTTTCTCAAGAAGCAAAGTTGATAATGTGTGTATTCCAAACTAATTGGTGATCATTTTATTTATGTGGTCTTATATGTTGATGATATGTTTTTTATTGGAAACAACAAGGAAATCATCAAGGATGTCAAAACTCAATTGTCTTTTGCATTTGATATGAAAGATCTTGGTGCTGCAAAATTTATTTTGGGCATGGAAATTAAAAGAGATCTGGCAAATAGGAAACTCTAGTTGAATCAGAGAAAATATGTTGAGGCAATATTGCATAGGTTTAATATGCAGGAATGTAAACCAGTCAAGGTCCCTATTCCTATAGATGTAACGACACAGGAAGAGGAAGAGAACATGTTCCATGTTCCCTATGCTAGTGTTGTTGGCATTTTGATGTATGCAATGGTCTGTTCTAGACCGAACATTGCCCATGCAATGGGAGTTTTGAGTAAGTATACGTCAAAACCAAGGAAGGAGCATTTAACAGTTGTAAAGAGGGTTTTGAGGGATTTGCGCGGCACGACAAATTATGCAATTTGCTACTAAGGAAAACCCAGACCAAAAATAGTGTTAGATGTAGATGGCTTTGTTGACACAGACTAGGTTGGAGATCTGGATCACAGAAGATGTGTTTAACCTATTTGAAGGCACAATCAGTTGTATGAGTAAGAGACAAGTTGTAGTTGCACTCTCAACTACAGAAATTGAATACATGGCAGCCACCCATGCAAGTAAGGATGCTATATGGTTACAAAGATTGTGTTCAAGTATTGGGTTTGTACAACAAGCTATAAGGATATATTGTGATAGTCAGAGTGTAATCTTTCTGGCAAAGAACCCTACTTATCATTCTAAAATGAAGCATATTGATGTTCAATACCACTTTGTAGGAGACATGTGTGAAGACAAGAAGGTGTTGTTAGTGAAAGTTGACACTTTGAAGAATGTTGTCGACTCATTGACGAAGTCTACTAGTATTGAGAAGTTCTCTTGGTATAGAGAAGCAATGGGCATTGTTGCCTTGAATTGTTGATCTTGTAAAACTTGAGCCCCATGTTTGCAAAGAAAACAAGTGGGAGAATGTGTTATATTCTTTGCGTGGCTATCTACATGCATTGTTCATATGTGTTGAGCACACTGGGGAGGTTGTAACCGGGGCGAAGCCCCTGACCAAAAATTTTGGTTTATTTTTAGCATGTTTTGTGTTTTTTAGCCAATGGTTTTTCGGCCCATTGTAATCTAATCCCAGTTAAGGGATTAGGGTTGTAATCTAATTCAGGGTAACATATTAGATTTTTGGATGTAGCAGAATACCTAAATATTGTATTGTGTATGGTCAAATTAATACAATGAATAATATAGAGGTGCGGCTCTAAGGTTTGTTGGTTTTCCCAACTAAGGGTTTCCAAGGTAAATCTTTTTGAACTATGTGTATGCCCTTGTTGTTCTTTCTATTTTGCTTAAGAATCTATATACATTGTTTCACTTCAAAGGTTTAAAACTTAAAATACTCCCATCTTAGTTCCTAGGAGTATGCCAATCAAGCCCACTACAACCTTTTGTGTATAGCACAACCAGATATTATGAAGGAAGTAGCCCCTCTAATCAAATCGCATATTCCAAAGTGTCCTCTAAACTTTCTAATTTGAAAAGCTAGATCTAGATGGTGCATTGCTAGTAGCTAATTTGGGGCATCTTTGAGGGTTTCCCTGATAGCCCATTTAGTTACCAAGACAAAACCTAGAGAGATGATATCTCAATTAGGCCAAAATACCCTCTCTCTCTTGGAAGGGTGCAAAGGGAAAGGGAGCCCTTACACCACCCCACTTTGGCATGCTTCACCCATAAGAAACTCCACAATAACTTGAATTTTTAAAGATCAATATGTTGTTGCTTGTTAAAATTAGATTGGTACATTGTTTGTGGGTTAGTAATAAGTATTGATTAATATAATTAAGGTTGTGTAAATACTCAATTAATTTGAAATTTTTTTGGGACTTTCCAGAAACTGATACATCTCAAACTATAAAAACCAATATTATATTAATGTCCACAAGTGACAAAAATAAATCATTAGGACTTGTTATCCATCAAAGTTGCACTAGGATGGACTTCCAGCGGGCCGCCAAAGATTGAACATTTATTGTTCAAAGTTCAGAGTTCAGTTGGTCAATAAAGACCAACTTTTCACATTTCCATAAAAATTATAATAAGAGATGTTGCATGATGAATTTGTAAAAGGTCTGAGCCACCTTCGTCTTAGGCATGAGTTGTTACTCTGGAGTGTTTTTTTTACTTATCTATTTATATTTTGTCGTTCAGGCAATTTATAATTTATGAGTTTTTTCACTCAATCCCTCCAAAGCTGGAGTTTATACTCATAGGTAGGCCTTAGCATGGATCTAAGCCTACTGTCTAATGTATATTACCATGCTAAACATACTCCTAGAGTCTTATGGAAATGTGCTAAGTCCCCCTTAGGTTTTTTTATTTTTTTCAGTTAATTAAAAATTTTCCGCAAAACGAGAATTTTTAAATAAAAAATAAAGATTTATTAAAAAAGTGGCACTAGGGGACTTAATATGCTTTGGGGGTGCTCATTTTTGGACCTAGAGCGCCCATATTACCTAAGTACCCACTTGGTTGAGTAAAATTAGTGATTTTAATCACTTAAAATTAAATTTTACTCAAAACTCAAAAAAGACAAAAAAAAACAAATAAAATCAATAAGGGCTAAATTTGGGAAAACATGTGGGGACATGTTTTTGGATGAAATAAAGCCTAAAAGGCTATGTGGCAGCCACAAGACTCATTCTAGATATGATTTAAGTTGATTGGGTAAAGATTGGGTTGACTTTTGAATATCGGCCAAGAGGAAGTGCGCCCTCCTTGAGAGAGGTGGCGCACCCACATGTGAACTCACCCACTATTTGATATGTGGCAATCGTCTATCCACCTCATCCCTTTATATGGTTGTTCGTGGGAGTTTATGGGATAAGTGGCAGCCCCACCTCAACACTTGGCAACTCTTACTTCTCCAAGTGGTGCGCCCTCCTCATTCCCCCATCTTTCATCTCTTGCTATATATTGAAGCACTATCCCATTTGCTAAAGCTAGTTGGAGCTTGGGATTTGTGCCATTGTAATAGTGTTCTACCTTTCATACTTGGAATAAAAAGGCTTTGGAAGCTAATTTGGTGTGGATCTATGTGTGGTTGTTCATTGTCAAGTGCAATTTTATGAGGTGATATTATTTTATTTCATTTGTTTATGCAATTTGTTGAATTTGGCCTTTGTAAGGAGTACTATTACTCATAAAGGATAGGATTGTAAATCTGGTTTGATTTCTTATTCCTATTGATTATCTATCTTAGAATTATAAATGTGCATTTTATGTTTTGTTTAAATAATGTGCCATTGAGTTTCTTTGTAGGTAACACCAAGATCTAACAGGTTTCTTGCAAGTGTTGTGAAGTTTAGAGATCTCATTTGGAGGATTGGATGAGCTTGTTTGCTCTTACTTTCTCTCCAAATCTTGAAGGACAATAGCCCCTCTTTCTATGCTAAGAAGACTCCATTTTTGCCCAAGTATTCCGAGGGTTTAAGGAACTTTTTTCTTCTCATTTCTTTCTCAAATCAAAAGCTAAAATTTTCTGTTGGGTTATCTTTATTTGCAAAGTAAGATTTCAATTCATAGAAGTACTACAAGTTATATGTCTTTTGCAAACTAAAGGCAAGTAGATTAGATCTTTATTCTAGCTTGCAATATACTATCTTAGTCCCTCTTTCTTGCTAAAAATTTTAAGGATAAAGATAGTTTATTTTAAAGGGTTTAAGTATAAAATTTGAGCAAGTCTTACTGTCTTTATTTTCTGTTTTAAGACAGCAAAGAATATCAGTAGGGAAAGGCTCTTTCTTAGCTAGTTTTAACTTAGAATTTTGCTAGTTTATCATAGGAATTTACTTAGAAGATTTGAGTTGTATACACTAATAACCAAAGACACTCTTAAAAGTGTTTTTGGCCATATTTGCATCTTGTTTGTTCGTTGTTTTGTGCAGGTTGGTGCGAAGACAAGAGGATACTCTACCGAAAATTCGAAGATTTGAAGTTCCTAAGACCCTGAAAGTGGCCCTATATTGTTGGAAACTATTGTAAAAACAATTTTTTCTCTTCTGATCCATATATAAGGATCCATCTCTCTCATTTAAAGAGATCTCAAGACTCTTCAAAGAGCAATTGTAACCGTGATAATAAAATCATTGAGCCAAAGGAGGCCTCACTTTGCTTTTCCCCCCGGGGGGGTGTCGTGTTTTGAGATCTTTTGTCTTGGCTTGCTTCATTTTATCCTTTTGTTTTAAGTTCTCTAACAAGTTCACATTCAGCTCTATAGTTAAAACAAACCACAATCTAGTTTAGATTTCCTTTTGCAATCATAGTAATCTTTAATTGCTAGTTAGTTTCTATTTTTTTTGCAATTTTCAAAGTTGGCAAATAACTTGTCTCCTCAACTCCTTCAAAGAGGTTGGTCAATGAAGACATTAGTAATTAGAAAACATTTCAATTTCAGCATTTGTTTTCTTGTTTAAAATAAACAATTCCCCTCAACTCTTAGTGCGGTTCCTGACCCTTCCAGTTGCGAGCTAGTCTCAATCTGTTGGGAGTAAGTTTCATACACGTTGAGTTGGTCAGTGGTGATAGAATAATTAGGGAAATCGCTGAAATAGTTAGCTTAATGCACGAGAAAACGCCTTAAAGTGACCTACGAAGTAAGGTGGGCCCTCTTGGGACCTGGCTTCCCACCCGTTTTGGACATCCAGCACTTTAAGTGAGTTTATTGGTGAGACCATTTGGGTTTCAGTAAACTCTCCGCAAATTTCCAAACAAAGAGCTAACCTTCAAAGAGGCCACATACTCTCATTAAATCAACATCAATTTACCTTAATAAAATACACGAACTACACTGCCCACGATTACCTTTAGGCACTGGTCTCATTTACACACTTTACAAAGCCATATGCTTCATTTACTTTTCAGTTATTTACTTGAAGCAATTTTATTTTACTTACATCTAACAATTGTGTCTTAAGTATCCTTTTATGCAAGTACATGCTTAATATATATATCGTGGTGAATAATTTATCGATGTATTTTCACTTTATGGTTGGTTGACAAAAGAATAAAACTCCTAGATTTATTTCTTGTACTTAGTTTAGTTCAAGCCTTGGTATATTTGTTAGGGACTACCCTCCTTGGCTTTGCTGGGAGTTAGCCTAGACAGAGGAGTTGAGGATTAGTGACACCTTAACTCTCACTTGCCCCCAAGGACACACCGAGTGGATTGAATATTTCTTCCACGTCTCCCGGGTGTGTATAAGGCAGCAACAAGACTCAAGAGTACAACATGCATTGTCAGCTATAAAGGGAGGGCATAATGCAATTCCCAACAAAGAGAATAGTAAGGAGATGTTATTTCTAGATCTAAATCTAAAGAAGTAACAGTCAAGAAACTCTCTAAACTAAATTTTTCATGAGGTGTCAGATCAGGAGCTCTGCTAAACCCTAATTCTTGTCGCTCCCCCTGGTCTTCGCATGGCCTCGGCCCCGGGCAGGGCGCAGCCGCCCCACCTCCTCCCCTCCTCTAGCTGATATCGTGGCTTTCTCTGCTTTGGTCGTTGCGCTCCCTAAATCGATAAAGAAGCCACCCCCAAAATTTGTTAAGAAACTTGACGAGATTCCAGCGATACCAGTTCAAAGAAGCTCCAAACACCTAGCACTTCAATTTGCATAGAATGGGCTCATTGGGCAGTTTACAAGAATATGGCCATCTCCCAAAACCATGGCACAAAGGATCGACAAGAATTGGAGACCTCTCATCAAAGGACATCTCTCCCACTCCTTTTGTGGTAAGGGTTTTTTCGCTTTTTTATTTGAATAAAAAGAAGACAGAGACCTAATTTTCAGAAGCAGGCCTTACTTCATGGACTCAAGAGGACTGCATTTAAATAGATGGACCCCTGATTTCAATCCAGAAAACAGCATACCCTTTGTTGTTCTTGTATGGGTAAGATTGCCTTTCCTCCCCCTCCACTGTTGGAATGATGAAATAATAAGAGATATTGGAAATACATTGGGCAAATATATTGACAAAGCTAAGACCAAGGACAGAAAAATATCAACCTGTCCAGGGATCTCCCTCCAGTCCAAAACCCTCCTCATCCAGTCAGCCCTCGAACTCCAACCCCCTGGCCTCAAACAACAAATTTGGTGCTCTCTCAAATCCAGAAGAAGAGTACTTAGCAGTTCTGCGCGCCTATGTGGTGGAGCAAATAATCCCTCCTGTAAGGGAAGATGTCGTGCCCCCCCTTGTCATTTTGAAGCCCGACCCGACTCCCTCCTCTCCGTGCGAAGGGGAGGTCCTTTCCAATCCATCAAATGAGGAGTCTGAACAAGAATATGAGCCAAATCCCCAACCTAAGAAAGTAGGGCGGATATCTAACTCTCAAAAGCGAGAAGCAGCAACAAACCAGGAAAAAGAGCTTGGAAGACAGAGAACATTGGACAACGTGGTGAAGAAAGAACCAAGACAACCAAGAAATCAGAGTGGCTCGAATTCCTCCAAAGGAGGAATCCCTAAATCTAGTTCGAAATGATTAAAGCCATTTCCTGGAATTGTAGAGGAATGGGAAGCAAGAATAAACAAGACCTAATCAGAAGACTAGTCAAAGAAGAGAAACCCCAACTCCTCCTCCTCCAGGAAACAAAGAAAAAGAACTGGGACATCCCTCATGATTTAGATTTTATCTGGAAAAACAGCAAAGGTGTGGCAGTCAATTCGCGCGGGGCTTCCAGTGGCATTTGTACCATTTGGGATCCTCTTATTTTTCATTTGGAAAGCTAGCAAGAGTCTCCTTTTTGGCGTTTATCCCAGTTGTTGCATCTTCACTCAGGTGTGTCCTTTTCTATTTTGAATGTATATATGCCCTGCGCTACTCAAGAAAAACAACAAGGATGGAACTCACTTCTAAACCTCCTAGGAGAAATAAGGAAGATGAAAGTTATTATCGCAGGGGAATTCAACATCACTCTAGACAGCAGAGAAAAGAAAGGGGGCAATCTAGTTTGTGACCCCAACAAGGAGCTAATGGAAGACTTCATTTTTTCCTTTGATCTGCTTGACATTAAGCCCTCTAAAGGGATGTATACTTGGTCTAATAAACGGGTAGGTCCTGGCTTTATAGCCGCTAGACTAGACAGATTCCTTCTTAGTAGCTCCCTTTTGGATGATTCCTTTATCCGCTCTTCTCGAATTCTCCCCTGATCGGGCTCGGATCACCGCCCTGTCTCTCTTTCACTTTCTGACCCCTTAAACCTCGACCCTATCCCTTTCCATTTTAACCCTCTTTGGCTTCTCAATTCCTCTGTCTTTTCCCTTCTTTCCTCCACTCCAAACCAATGGGTTCCAGGTTCCCCCATTGTGATCTAGGAAAAGAAATTAAAACTTGTCAAAGAAGCCCTCAAGGCCTAGGTCAAATCCAAGCCCAATCAACTTGAAAAAGAGAAATCTGAAGCAATGCAAAATATGGAAAAAATCAAGGAAAAGTTAGATTCAGACGTTGTAACCTAAGAAATCTTAGAAGAAGAGAAAAAAACCTTCCAATCCCTCCAAAAGTCCTTAAAACAGAAGAAGAGCATTGGAGACTCAAATCAAGAAGTTTATGGCTGCAAGGAGGGGATAGGAACACTAAATTCTTCCACAGACAAACCAAAGCAAGGATATGGAGAAATAAAGTCTCAACTATCACGGATGGGAATGGGGAAGAAATCTTTGATCAGAATCTAATAAAGGAAGAGTCCTTTAGACACTATGAGAAACTAAACAAAGAAGAAAACAATGTAGATCTGGATGCCTTTGACAGCATGCTCAGTAATATCCCAGCTATAATTACTCTAGAAGAAAATGAAAAAATTGTGTAGAAGCATCTTGAAAGAAGAGATCTGGGGGTTATCAGTCACATGAACCCAGATAAGGCGCCAAGACCAGATATGTTTTTCAGCACACTTTTATCAAAAATGTTGGCCAATCATCAAAAAAGGATCTTATGAGAATTCTTCAATATGTGCAGAAATCTGCAAAAAATGGGGGAAATACCAACTCCATCTTCCTTGCTCTCATTCCCAAAGATGTCAATCCTACTTCCTTTGCTCGATTCCACCCAATCTCTTTGTGTAATGTCTCCTACAAAATTATCTCCAAGATTATAGCAAATCGTCTAAAACCTCTCCTCCCCCTCCTTATTTCCCCCAATCAAGGAGGCTTTGTAGAAAAAATACAAATGGTTGATAACATCCTCCTAGTCCAAGAAGCAATTCATTCTAGTCAATCTAGAGGGGATCGAGGTATGGCTATAAAAATTGATATGGCCAATGTATTTGAGCATGTAAGACATAGCTTCTTAATGGCAATCCTCACTCGGTTTGGATTTAACGAATTCTTCTTATCTTGGGTGGTCACTTGCTTTCATTGTCCTTGGATGACCCCTTTGGTTAATGGCAGACCAACTCCTTTCTTCAAAGTAACTTGTGGTCTCCGTCAGGGATGTCCCCTTTCCCCTATTCTTTATATCCTTATGGCAGAAGCATTAAATAGAAGACTGGATAAAGAGAGACTGCAAAAAACCATCCCATGCATCAAAATAACTCACGGAGCAAAAAGAATAAATAATTCCTAGTTTGTTGATGATACTTTTCTTTTAGGAGGGGCTTCTTCAATTATTTCCAAATGATTTAAGAAAGCCATGGATGATTATATGGCAACATCAAGGGGCCTCATAAATGCAACTAAAAGTCAAATATTTGCATGGAACACCCCAACCAGAATCCTGAGAAGAATAACCAACATTCTAGATTTCGCCCTCTCTGAAAATTGGCAATCTTTTAAATATCTAGGAATCCCCATATGTCTTAAATCCCTTCCAGCCTCATCCTGGAACCCAATCCTGGACGAGATCAAATCCAAATTTCAGCAGTGGGGCTCTCATTGGTTAAATCCAACAGGGAGTGTAATCCTCATAAAGTCTATGTTATCAGCTTTGCCTATTTTCCAGTTTTCCTCGCTTCTAGCACCAGTCAAGATAAAACAACCATTGCTCAAGCACTTGGAAAATTTCTTTGATAAGGGAGTCGCTCCAACTCTAAGTGATTTCATTTAGTAAATTGGAATACTGTCAGAGCTCCAAGGTCCTGTGGGGGCTTGGGAATCATGGATCCCTCCGTCGTTAATCTGGCCTTATGCTCCAAAATCCTCTGAAGACAGATTTCAGGAATAAATGAATGGTGGAAAAGAGTGATATATCATAATATTTTTCGAGCACGAGATCCTGCTGCTTAGACGAGGAGCCAGCAGTGCAAGGAGGCTCTCAAATCTGGCGTCTTTTGAGGGCTTCCCTTCCCTTGATTCAAAATCATCTCACTTGAATCCCGCACAATGGGAAAAGTATTTTAATACACTCTAACAACATCATGGGAAACCCCCCTCTCTGCAGATCCTCTCCTTTCTCCTCTCACTTCTTGGCTTCAGGAACAAGGGAAATTAACTCTCTATGACATTCCCTCTTGGAATTGCTCAAATGGGAAATGGATGGGATGGACTCTGGGAGCTCCTCCCCCTCCTATTCAAGCTCTCTCTCATATTCTCATAACTCGACTTAAACGTTGTGCCCTCGTCCATCTGTCCAAAAGCAATACTCGGGGGTTGGGGATCCCAAGATTATTCGACAAAAAAAGGGTACGACTCCTTGCTTGCTCAATCTTCACTTCCTCCCCATTCGACATGTTGGAAGTGCATATGGAGCAGCGATGGTCTTCTGAAAGTTAATATCTTATGTTGGACACTAGCTCATGGGAAAATCCTGACAGGGGAAAATTTATCAAAACGCGGCTTCTTAGGACCCTTCAAGTGGGCTCTCTACAAGAAATACTCTGAATCCATCAATCATCTATTTCTTGAATGTTCTATCTCTTTGTTGATTTGGAAGGTCGCCCTTCAAAATCTGTTCCCACGGGTGCAATGGCCTTCGTCATATGGGAATATTTTCAGCAAATGGCAACATCTCTATAACAATTCCTTCCGACAAAAATGGTTGTTCAAAAAGGTATGGATAGCTCTACCCAAATATATTTGTTGGAAGATCTGGCTGGCTAGAAATAAAGAAATTTTTGCAGAAGAAAAAACTATCCCCTCCCCAATGGCAAACAAAGCAATTTGTCTCCTCTCTGAAAATTTTAAAAGTCAATTCAAGTTCCTAAATTCTTCCCAAGATTTGGATAGTAATGAGGAGGTTTGGCTTAAGCAATATAACTCCCCCACGCCCGTGTTTTTTCCTCCTCCTAAACCTGATTGGCAACTTCAGCTTTCTTCCAAGGAGTTCTCTGCATGGAAACAGTCCCAACATAAATATATTTTTTAAGTTTTGATGGAGCTTCGAAAGGAAACCCCAAGGCGGCGGGTGCGGGAGGGGTGCTTTATGACCCAAGAGGGCACAAGAAAATAACTTATGCATGGAACATTGGCAAATCCACAAATAATCAAGTGGAGGCCTACACACTTCTTCAAGGACTGAAATTAGCAAAGGAACAAGGTATCTCTGATCTTACAGTAACAGGAGATTCAAAGTTACTAATCAAGCATGAAAGATTTCTCTCCAATCCAAATAATATTCATCTCCAGACTCCATGCTATTATCAGCAAAATTCATCTCGAAATTCAATCTTTTGACTCCATCAGCTTCTTCCACGTGTTGAGAGATAATAATGAGGTTGATAGCTTTGCCAATCAAGCAATTCGTCTCCAGGAAGGAGTACTTTCAATTGATGGTGTGCACTCCTTGCAATTTATCCAGTGATTTGCAAAAAATTAAAGACTTGTTCCACTTGGGGATCCTCCCGGCTCCTCCTCCATTGAGTCGAGACAATTTATTTAGCCCCATCAAGAAGAAACTACCTAATTTTCAAAAATAAAAAGGGGGTGGGGGGCGGTTGCCCAACTCTCCCAAAGGTTCTCCGCATTTCATTATGGCACGTTAATTGCCCCTCTGTCGGCATTTGTCATTCTTCAAACACATCAGCTCTAACATGTTCCTAGCATGCAATCTCACAAACCCGTTATAAATTCACCTGGAGGCATCAGTGCTTTCTATCCGCTCGCAGCATGACTTCTCTGAAATGTGGGATGGGACGAGGTACTTGCCGATCGTCCGTAACTTCTTATTATGATGATCGAAGTTGGGCAGCTGATGGCGGTGAGGCCTCCTATACGTGGGCATAATTTAGGCTCGGGAGGAGTTTTGTTATGGCCAATTTCATTTGCTTGGGTGCAGCCGTGGTGTTCATTCTCTCTTCTCCAGTGGATCCTCTTCTAGGCTCTCCCTTCCAGGAAAACAAGTCTCAAGTTTTGATAATGGCGGCTCGTCGTTCTGGGAGGAGGATGTCGCGCATGGAGCAGCTTGAAGGCGAACTAGAAGACACATGCAATTTGGCTCTCCTACTTCAGATCAGAATCAGTGAAGCAGAGGCAAGAAATTGCTCAATTGAAAGATGAATGCCATGCTCTCCGCCAGCAGATTGAAGAATTGAAGTCTCAACCCCATCAAGGAGGAGAATCCCTGTCTCAAGCAGTAACAAAGCAATCTGAAGCAGCCTCTTCCCCTGTCATGGCCCCAGAATTACCGGACCTGAATGCACCAGTCCCGGAAGCAGAGAAATGGTGCCCTGATGGTCACACCAGCTAAACTCTTTAGATTATATGTTCCATTTTTGTATATTTATATTAGGAGTCTTTTACAGCTTGTATAAGGGCCAAATTTTTGGCATACGAGAATATGGGCTCTTAGAATTGCTGATGACAGCAGACATAGTGACTCTATATACAGACTGTGTAGCAATTCTAGTCTTTATTTTTGGACAGATTGTAACTCTCTGGCGTCTCTGTAGGTTGTTTTTATTTTAATATAAATTCCCCCTTTTCTTGT
>JZKD02S1786496.1:35318-58172 GCA_000966675.3 Picea glauca
ATATTAGCTTTACGTTAAGGATCTTGTAAATTGTCTTATAGGTTATTTTAGCATTCTACTTTAAGATTTTGTTTCTAATGTTATGGCTAGTTGGATGAAGATTGGGATTAGAATAGATGTGACCCGGAGGGATGTGATTATGTTTTTAAATTGATTGGTGAGTAAGATAGGAAGGCATATTTTTAACTTGCTAAATGAGTTGTGTATGATGTCTTTTGATAATAAATTTATGGCTAAATTATAATTTATGCAAGCTGGTGAGATTAAATTAATGATTAATCATATCTTTTAATAATTAGCCTAAGTCAAGTTCAATAATGCTTATTAAGGTCCATTTTACGATAAATTAAATCCTGATGACAGTGTGTATTTTAACATTGCGCAATTGGGATGGTTTTAAGACTAAATTAGATTATACCTCGATGACATTATGCACTTTAGACATGCAAAGTTGGGCTTGCAATGGAGGTTGGAATTAGACTGTATTAATTGACTAGCTTGACTCGACGATTGTTTGGGATATCTGCAAAGTAGTTTTTAGCTTGCGCTTCCCGTTGAGGGGTTGTGGTTCCTTTTAAATAATGTTGCACTTGGTTTATAAACTTATAATTGCTTGGTCTTCTTGTGTCGGGCGGGATGTAGACACCTCCTAGTTCCTTAGAACAGTCGCCAGCCCTGAGACCTTAAATGGTCAAAATCGATGAAAACCTGGGCTTGAGCGTTGCTTATGTGTCCTCGAGGTCCTAACCATTGCAGGGTAGGACGGGCGGGTAGATCGTCTTGTATTTGCCGGTTGTTTGTCGTTCATTGCTTCCAAATGCTTGATGTGCATCTTAGGTCACCATGTTGTTGTTGCAATTGCATGCGTCATGTTCGTCGTCGCGTTGCGACGCAGAGTGTAATGCCTTTTTACCCTTGTACACACGCACACACAAATTTTTGCACTTATGAGAGGTTGTTGTCTTGACGAACGAGAGGTTTGTCACATGTGGTATCAGAGCGGGTTCAACCTTCGACTTGGGATCGCTACGGCTTTCGTTGATGTGAATGATTGATTATACTGTTGTTGATCGAGTTGACTTGTGTGCGTGCAGGTAATCATGGTTAGAGGACGCCGCGGAGGCAGACGACGAGGTGCTAGGGGTGGAGGCGCGACGCCTCCAGTAGCATCCACCCCGGAGGGGTCTAACCCCCAGGGAGACGAGCAGGTTCTCGGACAGGAGCAGATAACAGTGGGCGATATAGTCGGAATGATGAGATCTTTTTAGCACATGTCTGAGGCACTGATCAGCCGTTTGGACAGACATGAGGCCAGGGCGTCAACACTCGCTAAGGTTCTGCCGAGCGCTCTGGTCGATACTGGTAGCATTCACCGTGAACTCGAGAAGGTCAAGTTTCCCGAGTTCTTTGGTGCCCCGAACGGCGCAGCCGCCAAGGCATGGTTAGAGAATATGGCGATGTGCTTCGCACTTCGCAATTATACCTCCAACATGAAGGTCCGCATGACAATCTTTCAACTGAAGGGGAGCGTTCTTCTATGGTGGAAGACGCTCGTACCACAGCTGAACATGGCCATCGAAGACGTGTCATGGGAACTGTTCGAGGAACGGTTCCGAGAGAGGTACCTTTCAGAGGAATTCATTGAGCGTCAGCTCAATGAGTTCAACGCCTTACAACAGGGAGGTCGTACGGTGCCTGAGTACGAGGCTCGTTTTATGGAGCTGCTTCGGTATGCTCCGCACCTTAACATTGAGAAACTTAAAGTCAACAGGTTCGTGTTCGGCCTTAACGGCAGCCTGCGTGCAAAGGTTAGGATTTTGATGCCTCAAACCTTGCATGATGTCGTCCAGAAGGCCCTCATAACAGAGAAGGAGCTTATCAGTGGGGGTCAGACCAGGACTCCAGCGAGACCAGCAAGGCCGATTTCATCTTAAGCACAGCAGCATCAGACACCAGCGAGACATACGTCGGGATATCATGGCTTCCAGAGGGGATCCACTTTCACTACACCTCGGCAATCGATGCCTCAGCAGCGGACACCTTATCGGGGACCACAGCATCAGCAGCAGCGTCGCCCGCAGCAGCAACAGTTTAGGCCGGTTCAGCAGAACAGACCAGGGTTCCAGGCCGGTGGGCCGCCATCCTCTACTTCGGGTACCAGGACTACTGGGTCGAAGAAGGGGTGTTGGACGTGTGGGGAGCCACACTACCAATGCGACTGCCCTGTGGAGAGGACTAGAGCATCCGGATCAGCCGGCCCCACTACCGTGGGAGATATGGGCAAAGCCCATCGGATTCATGCAGCGGTGAATAACCGCCAGGGAGAGCACCAGTCGACTGTGCTCGAGACGACAGGTACCGTCGCTGACCAGACCCTTAGTATTTTGATAGATTCCAGTGCTACCGAGAGTTTTATTTCTAGTGCAACGCTAAAGAGGATTAAGGTAAAGGCAGTCGAATAGGATGAGTTTAGCTTCGTAGAAATGGCTTCGGGAGCCAAACAAAAGGTTGGAGGAAAGGTTACAGGATGTATCCTTGACCTGGGAGAGTTTGTCACGAGGGCCAACCTGTACGTCACGATCTTAGGATCTTATGATGTCGTGATTGGTATGGATTGGTTGGAATCGCATGAGGCGATACTCAACTGTAAGACGAAACAGTTGAGCTTGATCGATGACGAGGGACAAAGACGTGTGATTGTAGGACGAAACCAGGGAGTTTCCCCGAGGTTCATCTCTTCCTTACAGCGGCGGAAGAGTATGCGCAAGGGGTCCGAGCTTTATGCGATCCTTGCGTTAAACGAGAAGGGAGTAGCGAAAGGTCTAGAACACCTTCCGGTGGTAAAAGAGTTTGCAGGTAAATCGATCACCTTCATCAACGTTGGTTGACAAAACTCCACATGAGGCATGGACTAGTAAAAAACCCTCTCTTAAACATCTTAGAGTTTTTGGTTGTGATGCTTATGTACATGTTCCAAAGGAAATAGAAGTAATTTGGATAATAAAGCTGAAAAACTTATCTTTATTGGTTATAAAGATGGTATAAAAAGTTGTAAACTTTGGAACCCAGTAACTAAAAAAACTATTTACAATCGGGATGTTGTTTTTAGAGAGGTTAAAGATGTTCCCAAACAAGAAGTCCTACCAAGGGAAAAAGAACCAAAGATAATAGAGTTTGAATTGGAGGATGAAGATTTTGACTCAATAGAAGAAGATTAATCAAAAGAATAAGAACCTCATACTCCAGTTTTGAGGAGATTGGTTAGGAAAAGAAGGCAACCAAAAAGGTATACTCCACCTTATTTTCATTCTAGTTTTGCTTTATCTATTATTGATGATGATCCGAGAACTATTAGGGAGGTGGTGGATTCAGAGGATAGTAAACTCTCGAAGAAGACCATGGTTTAAGAAATGGTTGCCTTGGATAAAAATGAGGCTTGGGATCTAGTTGAGTTGCTAGCTAGAAGAAAAGTCGTTGGTAGCAAATGGGTGTTTAAGAAGAAATTTGATACAAAAGATAAAGTGGAGAAGTACAAAGTTCGCTTAGTAGCAAAGGGATATTCCTAGGTGGAGGGAACTGAATTTCATGAAATTTTTTTCCCTTTGCTAAATTAACTTCTATTAGATTTCTTTTGTCTATTGTTGTTGCTTTTTATCTTAAAGTAGAGCAGATGGATGTGAAGACAGCATTTCTACATGGGGATCTTGAAGAAGAAATCCACATGAAACAACAAGAAGGTATTGCAGTGAAGGGAAAGAAAGAGTTGGTTTGCACACCAAAAAAATCTCCATATGGATTAAAATAATCTCCAAGAATGTGGTATTAAAAGTTTGATACTTGTATATTGGGACTTGGTTTCTCAAGAAGCAAAGTTGATAATGTGTGTATTCCAAACTAATTGGTGATCATTTTATTTATGTGGTCTTATATGTTGATGATATGTTTTTTATTGGAAACAAGAAGGAAATCATCAAGGATGTCAAAACTCAATTGTCTTTTGCATTTGATATGAAAGATCTTGGTGCTGCAAAATTTATTTTGGGCATGGAAATTAAAAGAGATCTAGCAAATAGGAAACTCTAGTTGAATCAGAGAAAATATGTTGAGGCAATATTGCATAGGTTTAATATGCAGGAATGTAAACCAGTCAAGGTCCCTATTCCTATAGATGTAACGACACGGGAAGAGGAAGAGGACATGTTCCATGTTCCCTATGCTAGTGTTGTTGGCATTTTGATGTATGCAATGGTCTGTTCTAGACCGAACATTGCCCATGCAATGGGAGTTTTGGGCAAGTATATGTCAAAACCACGGAAGGAGCATTTAACAGTTGTAAAGAGGGTTTTCAGGGATTTGCGCGGCACGACAAATTATGCAATTTGCTACTAAGGAAAACCCAGACCAAAAATAGTGTTAGATGTAGATGGCTTTGTTGACATAGACTAGGTCGGAGATCTGGATCACAGAAGATGTGTTTAACCTATTTGAAGGCACAATCATTTGTATGAGCAAGAGACAAGTTGTAGTTGCACTCTCAACTACAGAGTTGAATACATGGCAGCCACCCATGCAAATAAGGAAGCTATATGGTTACAAAGATTGTGTTCAAGTATTGGGTTTGTACAACAAGCTATAAGGATAGATTGTGATAGTCAGAGTGTAATCTTTCTGGCAAAGAACCATACTTATCATTCTAAAACGAAGCATATTGATGTTCAATACCACTTTGTAGGAGACATGTGTGAAGACAAGAAGGTGTTGTTAGTGAAAGTTGACACTTTGAAGAATGTTGTCGACTCATTGACGAAGTCCACTAGTATTGAGAAGTTATCTTGGTATAGAGAAGCAATGGGCATTGTTGCCTTGAATTGTTGATCTTGTAAAACTTGAGCCCCCGTGTTTGCAAAGAAAACAAGTGGGAGAATGTGTTATATTCTTTGCGTGGTTATCTACATGCATTGTTCATATGTGTTGAGCACACTAGGGAGGTTGTAACTGGGGCGAAGCCCCTGACCAAAAATTTTGGTTTATTTTTAGCATGTTTTGTGTTTTTTAGCCAATGCTTTTTCGACCCATTGTAATCTAATCCCAGTTAAGGGATTAGGGTTGTAATCTAATTCAGGGTAACATATTAGATTTTTGGATGTAGCGAAATACCTAAATATTTTATTGTGTATGGTCAAGTTAATACAATGAATAATATAGAGGTGCGGCTCTAAGGTTTGTTGGTTTTCCCAACTAAGGGTTTCCAAGGTAAATCTTTTTGTACTATGTGTATGCCCTTGTTGTTCTTTCTACTTTTCTTAAGAATCTATATACATTGTTTCACTTCAAAGGTTTAAAACTTAAAATACTCCCATCTTAGTTCACAAGTGACAAAAATAAGTCATTAGGACTTGTTATCCATCAAAGTTGCACTAGGATGGACTTCCAACGAGCCGCCAAAGATTGAACATTTATTGTTCAAAGTTCAGAGTTCAGTTGGTCAATAAAGACCAACTTTTTCACATTTCCATAAAAATTATAATAAGAGATGTTGCATGATGAATTTGTAAAAGGTCTGAGCCACCTTCGTCTTAGGCATGAGTTGTTACTCTGGAGTGTTTTTTTTACTTATCTATTTATATTTTGTCGTTCAGGCAATTTATAATTTATGAGTTTTTTCACTCAATCCCTCCAAAGTTGGAGTATATACTCATGGGTAGGCCTTAGCATGGATCTAAGCCTAGTGTCTAATGTATATTACCATGCTAAACATACTCCTAGAGTCTTATGGAAATGTGTTAAGTCCCCCTTAGGTTTTTTTATTTTTTTCAGTTAATTAAAAATTTTCCGCAAAATGAGAAATTTTTAAATAAAAAATAAAGATTTATTAAAAAAGTGGCACTAGGGGACTTAATATGCCTTGGGGGTGCTCATTTTTGGACCTAGAGCACCCATATTACCTAAGTACCCACTTGGTTGAGTAAAATTAGTGATTTTAATCACTTAAAATTAAATTTTACTCAAAACTCACAAAAGACGAAAAAAAACAAATAAAATCAGTAAGGGCTAAATTTGGGGAAACATGTGGGGACATGTTTTTGGATGAAATAAAGCCTAAAAGGCTATGTGGCAGCCACAAGACTCATTCTAGATATGATTTGAGTTGATTGGGTAAAGATTGGGTTGACTTTTGAATATCGGCCAAGAGGAAGTGCGCCCTCCTTGAGAGAGGTGGCACACCCACATGTGAACTCACCCACTATTTGATATGTGGCAGTCGTCTATCCACCTCATCCCTTTATATGGCTGTTCGTGGGAGTTTATGGGATAAGTGGCAGCCCCACCTCAACACTTGGCAACTCTTACTTCTCCAAGTGGTGTGCCCTCCTCATTCCCCCATCTTTCACCTCTTGCTATATATTGAAGCACTATCCCATTTGCTAAAGCTATTTGGAGCTTGGGATTTGTGCCATTGTAACAGTGTTCTACCTTTCATACTTGGAATAAAAAGGCTTTGGAAGCTAATTTGGTGTGGATCTATGTGTGGTTGTTCATTGTCAAGTGCAATTTTATGAGGAGATATTATTTTATTTCATTTGTTTATGCAATTTGTTGAATTTGGCCTTTGTAAGGAGTACTATTACTCATAAAGGATAGGATTGTAAATCTGGTTTGATTTCTTATTCCTATTGATTATCTATCTTAGAATTATAAATGTGCATTTTATGTTTTGTTTAAATAATGTGCCATTGAGTTTCTTTGTAGGTAACACCAAGATCTAACAGGTTTCTTGCAAGTGTTGTGAAGTTTAGAGATCTCATTTGGAGGATTGGATGAGCTTGTTTGCTCTTACTTTCTCTCCAAATCTTGAAGGACAATAGCCCCTCTTTCTATGCTAAGAAGACTCCATTTTTGCCCAAGTATTCCGAGGGTTTAAGGAACTTTTTTCTTCTCATTTCTTTCTCAAATCAAAAGCTAAAATTTTCTGTTGGGTTATCTTTATTTGCAAAGTAAGATTTCAATTCATAGAAGTACTACAAGTTATATGTCTTTTGCAAACTAAAGGCAAGTAGATTAGATCTTTATTCTAGCTTGCAATATACTATCTTAGTCCCTCTTTCTTGCTAAAAATTTTAAGGATAAAGATAGTTTATTTTAAAGGGTTTAAGTATAAAATTTGAGCAAGTCTTACTGTCTTTATTTTCTGTTTTAAGACAGCAAAGAATATCAGTAGGGAAAGGCTCTTTCTTAGCTAGTTTTAACTTAGAATTTTGCTAGTTTATCATAGGAATTTACTTAGAAGATTTGAGTTTTATACACTAATAACCAAAGACACTCTTAAAAGTGTTTTTGGCCATATTTGCATCCTGTTTGTTCGTTGTTTTGTGTAGGTTGGTGTGAAGACAAGAGGATACTCTACCGAAAATTCGAAGATTTGAAGTTCCTAAGACCCTGAAAGTGGCCCTATATTGTTGGAAACTATTGTAAAAGCAATTTTTTCTCTTCTAATCCATATATAAGGATCCATCTCTCTCATTTAAAGAGATCTCAAGACTCTTCAAAGAGCAATTGTAACCATGATAATAAAATCAGTGAGCCAAAGGAGGCCTCACTTTGTTTTTCCCCCCGGGGGGGTGTCGTGTTTTGGGATCTTTTGTCTTGGCTTGCTTCATTTTATCCTTTTGTTTTAAGTGCTCTAACAAGTTCACATTCAGCTCTATAGTTAAAACAAACCACAATCTAGTTTAGATTTCCTTTTGCAATCATAGTAATCTTTAATTGCTAGTTAGTTTCTATTTTTTTTTGCAATTTTCAAAGTTGGCAAATAACCTGTCTCCTCGGCTCCTCCAAAGAGGTTGGTCAATAAAGACATTAGTAATTAGAAAACATTTCAATTTCAGCATTTGTTTTCTTGTTTAAAATAAACAATTCCCCTCAGCTCTTAGTGCGGTTCCTGACCCTTCCAGTTGCGAGCTAGTCTCGATCTGTTGGGAGTAAGTTTCATACACGTTGAGTTGGTCAGTGGTGATAGAATAATTAAGGAAATCGCTGAAATAGTTAGCTTAATGCACGAGAAAACGCCTTAAAGTGACCTACGAAGTAAGGCAGGCCCTCTTGGGACCTGGCTTCCCACCCGTTTTGGACATCCAGCACTTTAAGTGAGTTTATTGGTGAGACCATTTGGATTTCAGTAAACTCTCCACAAGTTTCCAAACAAAGAGCTAACCTCCAAAGAGGCCACATACTCTCATTAAATCAACATCAATTTACCTTAATAAAATACACGAACTACACTGCCCACAATTACCTTTAAGCACTGGTCTCATTTACACACTTTACAAAGCCATATGTCTCATTTACTTTTTAGTTATTTACTTGAAGCAATTTGATTTTACTTACATCTAACAATTATGTCTTAAGTATCCTTTTATGCAAGTACATGCTTAATATATATATATCGTCGTGAATAATTGATCGATGTATTTTCACTTTATGGTTGGTTGACAAAAGAATAAAACTCCTAGATTTATTTCTTGTACTTAGTTTAGTTCAAGCCTTAGTATATTTGTTAGGGACTACCCCCCTTGGCTTCGCTAGGAGTTAGCCTAGACGGAGGAGTTGAGGATTAGTGACAACACCTTAACTGTCACTTGCCCCCAAGGACACACCGAGTGGATTGAATATTTCTTCCACGTCTCCCGAGTGTGTATAAGGCGGCAACAAGACTCAAGAGTACAACATGCATTGTCAGCTATAAAGGGAGGGCATAATGCAATTCCCAACAAAGAGAATAGTAAGGAGATGTTATTTCCAGATCTAAATCTAAAGAAGTAACAGTCAAGAAACTCTCTAAACTAAATTTTTCATGAGGTGTCAGATCGGGAGCTCTGCTAAACCCTAATTCTTGTCGCTCCCCCTGGTCTTCGCATGGCCTCGGCCCCGGGCAGGGCGCAGCCGCCCCACCTCCTCCCCTCCTCTAGCTGATATCGTGGCTTTNCACAAATAATCAAGTGGAGGCCTACACACTTCTTCAAGGACTGAAATTAGCAAAGGAACAAGGTATCTCTGATCTTACAGTAACAGGAGATTCAAAGTTACTAATCAAGCATGAAAGATTTCTCTCCAATCCAAATAATATTCATCTCCAGACTCCATGCTATTATCAGCAAAATTCATCTCGAAATTCAATCTTTTGACTCCATCAGCTTCTTCCACGTGTTGAGAGATAATAATGAGGTTGATAGCTTTGCCAATCAAGCAATTCGTCTCCAGGAAGGAGTACTTTCAATTGATGGTGTGCACTCCTTGCAATTTATCCAGTGATTTGCAAAAAATTAAAGACTTGTTCCACTTGGGGATCCTCCCGGCTCCTCCTCCATTGAGTCGAGACAATTTATTTAGCCCCATCAAGAAGAAACTACCTAATTTTCAAAAATAAAAAGGGGGTGGGGGGCGGTTGCCCAACTCTCCCAAAGGTTCTCCGCATTTCATTATGGCACGTTAATTGCCCCTCTGTCGGCATTTGTCATTCTTCAAACACATCAGCTCTAACATGTTCCTAGCATGCAATCTCACAAACCCGTTATAAATTCACCTGGAGGCATCAGTGCTTTCTATCCGCTCGCAGCATGACTTCTCTGAAATGTGGGATGGGACGAGGTACTTGCCGATCGTCCGTAACTTCTTATTATGATGATCGAAGTTGGGCAGCTGATGGCGGTGAGGCCTCCTATACGTGGGCATAATTTAGGCTCGGGAGGAGTTTTGTTATGGCCAATTTCATTTGCTTGGGTGCAGCCGTGGTGTTCATTCTCTCTTCTCCAGTGGATCCTCTTCTAGGCTCTCCCTTCCAGGAAAACAAGTCTCAAGTTTTGATAATGGCGGCTCGTCGTTCTGGGAGGAGGATGTCGCGCATGGAGCAGCTTGAAGGCGAACTAGAAGACACATGCAATTTGGCTCTCCTACTTCAGATCAGAATCAGTGAAGCAGAGGCAAGAAATTGCTCAATTGAAAGATGAATGCCATGCTCTCCGCCAGCAGATTGAAGAATTGAAGTCTCAACCCCATCAAGGAGGAGAATCCCTGTCTCAAGCAGTAACAAAGCAATCTGAAGCAGCCTCTTCCCCTGTCATGGCCCCAGAATTACCGGACCTGAATGCACCAGTCCCGGAAGCAGAGAAATGGTGCCCTGATGGTCACACCAGCTAAACTCTTTAGATTATATGTTCCATTTTTGTATATTTATATTAGGAGTCTTTTACAGCTTGTATAAGGGCCAAATTTTTGGCATACGAGAATATGGGCTCTTAGAATTGCTGATGACAGCAGACATAGTGACTCTATATACAGACTGTGTAGCAATTCTAGTCTTTATTTTTGGACAGATTGTAACTCTCTGGCGTCTCTGTAGGTTGTTTTTATTTTAATATAAATTCCCCCTTTTCTTGTTAAAAAAATAAAGTAACAGTCAAGTATAGCTAACAAAAGGGGTAGACCAAAGCAGATAAGCCCCCATAAAGTAAAGGGGAGGTAATCACTCTACTCACCTGCACCTATAATAGAGATGTCAACAACAAAAGCCTGCCAAATAAGGTCCTCAGGTGTGTGGCCCAGGCAAATGAGGCTGGGGGATAATCCTTTGTGGCCTCGAAACCCTCCAGCTGAAGCTCAAGAAAGATGTCAGAGAAGAAGCAGAGGCACCCCTCGCATTCAAGGCCAAGGAATCCCTGGTAGCATCAAAGAAACTAGTTATAGATATCTGGGTTAATACCCTGTGGTGATGCCGATGCCAACTGTCTCTGAACCTCCTCTGAGTTTTTGCCACAACACAATATGATAACAGTATGGCCCATAGATCATAGAATCTAGTCTTCGAATATCTTCATAGATCATAATCATTGTCTTTGTAATTCCGGACAATCTGGCCCATTAAGACATACATTCATTTACAAATTACAACACACGGGCTTCTATTTAGCTTGAAGTAAGAATAAATTTCTGCTGAACCCACGGTTAAGCATATGCGTAACTCTGTATACCCAACCCAAGCCAGAATAACATGATAACCGAATGTACAGCGAGGAGTTCAAAAGCTAACAACGTAGGCAGAAGATTATGTGTATCTACCCATCACGTGATACTGTGTCTACACGCCAAATAGTTGACTTAAGTGTGTTTTGAGATTGGCACACACACCCCAAATACTTGCATTCACAATGAGTTTAAACCCTATAAAAAAATGGAATTAATTAGGAAAAACGCACTCAACATCAAGCCCATCTATGGAGATAAAAGTAGAAGCAGAGCTTACCCTACATGTGGAGAATTCCAGCTTATGATACTTCGGATTTTCTGCAAAAAGGCGAGCATGCAACATGGGTGTGTAAGCAGCAGTGGCCCCGTACTTTCTGCAGAGCATTCTGAATGGAAGTTCCGATTGATCGACCATGGGTGCCACTATCAATTTGGGCTCCCCCAGCTTCCTCCAATGCATCCACGCCCTTTCTATCAGAGACCCACCTGCCACACATTCATCTCTTGCATCGGATAAGGAGTGTTTAGAGTCCACATAGGGTGAGAGGACTGAACAATCTATGGCTTCAAAGGTATCTTCAGCTGCATCCTCTGAAGAACTCTGTGGTGATTCAGAAAGAGTGAAGTCAGCGACTCTCGAACACAGGACGTTGTCTGCGTCCTCTGAGGCCTCTCTTGTCATTGGAAGAGCAGAGGAAGAGAAGGAGTAAAGTCCTCTTAATATCCAAGGAAGAAAAGGAAGTGACAGGACATGGGAATGTCGATTATCTACGCTTGAAATTGATGAAAGGCGTGCGATAGAAGGCCGTGTCTTCATTGAGCGCCATCTAGTTAGCGTAGTCAGCTGAACATATAGTCAAAAGAGAGGTATCGGTGATATATATGCATAAAGGAAAGCGTTCAACCCTAGTGGGGAAGAGGTATCGGTGATATATATGCATAAAAGAAAGCTTTGAACCCGAGTGTGGAATTGAAACCAATCCTCGCGGTGAATAGGGAATAGCGAGTGTTTACTATGGGAGAATCTCGAGGCCTATATGTTATCGTGAATCGCGGTTATGGAATAACAAATGTTTATATCGAGGCCTATACGTTATTCTAAATCAATTCTCGAAGAATAAGTTTTTTTTGTATTAGAGGTTTGTGTGCATCGCGGTTATGGAACAAGTGTTGCATGGCAGAGGAGTCCCAAGCAAGTTGGGATGGGAGTAAATGCGACTTAGTATAGACATGTGGCTAGAAAGTTGAAATACATGTGGTTTGCATGCAGAACATAGTATTCCCGAATTAGTTATTCCTAAAAAATATCAAAAATTATCAACATTTGAAAAGTTGTTGGACAAAAAAAATATAGCATTACCGAAGTAGTAATTTATAAACTATACATACCAAAAATGTAATTTATAAAGTAGATATCTAGTTTTATACATACGAAATATGTACTTTTATAACGGATCGCGGGTTGTCCGGTTGGTGGGCTAAAAATTGGGCATCTAATGTTCTGTGCCCTACAAATAGCATCAACAATTCTGCGATACAGGAATTGGGCCTCCGATGTTCTATGCGATACAGGAATTGGGCCTCCGATGTTCTATGTGATACAGAAATCCAGGAGTGGAGTTGCGGACTATAGAAAATCATCATAAATAAATAAATTATACATACGAAATATGTAGTTGTATAAAGTAGATATTTAGTTTTATAGATACGAAATTTGTATTTTTATAAAGTATGGGGATAAGATTTTATAGAGCATGCACGGAGCCCTCATTGCATACTTGGTCAGTTTTTATATCGCGGGTTCTCGGGCTAGCAGGGTCAAAATTGGGTCTCCGATGTTTTGCGCCCTACAAATAGCACCGATAGGTTCGTGATATACAAAATGACAGGTGGAGTTGTGGAGTATAGAAATTTAAAAAATGTAATTTATAAAGTAGATATCTAGTTTTATACATACGAAATATGTACTTTTATAATGGATCGTGGGTTGTCTGGTTGGTGGGCTGAAAATTGGGCGTCTAATGTTCTTTGCCCTACAGATAGCATCGACAGTTCTACGATAAAGAAATTGGGCCTCCGATGTTCTCTGTGATACAAAAATCGAGGAGTGGAGTTGCGGACTATAGAAATTCATCGGAAATAAATAAATTATACATAAGAAATATGTAGTTGTATAAAGTAGATATTTAGTTTTATAGATACGAAATTTGTACTTTTATAAAGTATGGGGATGAGATTTTATAGAGCATGCACGAAGCCCTCATTGCATACTTGGTCAGTTTTTGGATCGCGGGTTATCAGGCTGGCGGGGTCAAAATTGGGCGCCTTATAAATAGCACCGACAGTTCCGCGATATACAAAATGACAGGTGGAGTTGCGGAGTATAGAAATTTACCAGAAATTAATAATGTTTGTTATATAATAGAATAGTAATAATGTATGTTACACCGAATTAGTTTGCTTTAAAACTAAGGTTTTTCTTGGACAAAAAAGATATAGCATTGTCGAATTAGTTTTATTTACACACGTTTTATAGAGCATGTAGGGAGTGCTCATTTCATACTTCGGCAGTTTTTGGATCGCGGGTTCTCGGGCTGGAGGTTTCAAAAATGAGCCTCTGTTGTTCCGTGACCTACAAATAGCATCGAGAGTTTCGCGATATACAAATTAACAAGTGGGCTTGTCAACTATACAAACTTATTATAAAATAGATAATGTCTGTTACATATCTCTGGAAATTACATCAACGTCGTTGAAGACCAAAAAATTATCATAGAATAGAAGACAATAAATGTAGCATATCCGAATTAGTTTTCTTTGGAACAAATGAGAAAGGTTCCTGGAAACCCAAAATTTAGTATATAATAAGGGCATTGACGAATCAGTTTTCTTTAGAATTTATCAAAAATTAATAATGTATGTTACATGTTTCTGGAAATATATATGCATTTGTCATATAGACTGGGATTGGGGCTCCCGCGGACCATAAAAAGAAATAAGCACAAGAATTAGGAACGTCGAAAGAAGAAGTGCACAACGGTGGAAAGAAAGACCTGAAAAGAAGAAATTGTAAGGTATGAGTCTTTGGTTACAGTTTTTTATTTAAAGAGGACATTAGTGGATTGATAAAGAAAATAAGATGAGAGCATAGACTTAAACTGGATTGATAAACAAAACAAGATGGCAGTATAGACTTACTATGAAGCCGATGCATTTTTGTTGCTATCGTCGATGGGCAGTGGAGTCATGTTGACCGGTTGTTGCCCTTCCTGGACAAGGCCGTCCATTCTCTGTTGGAACCATTCTTCGATGTAGCTTTTCATGGGGGCTGTGTTGATTTCATCCCAGATTTCTATGTCGTAAAGGTCATTTTCTAATTTCCTTAGATCCATTGAAATACTATGCAGACTCTGTTCAATTTCTTCATTGTGTGAGGCATAGTCCAACACCCAGCGCTCGTGCTCATCTAGATGATGTTCAAGTATGCCGTAAAAATTTTTGAAAGACAACCCCTTTAAAATATCAACTTGTTCCTGGAAGGCTTCTTTGGTGACTGACAAGGATTTGAGAATTAAGTTAGGATCTTGAACGTCGTTGGTAGTTCCAGTTAAGTCCATCTGTAGCAGGCTTGTGAATAAATCTTCCTTTTCTGATATGACTTGTTTACATGATTTGACAATGAGCTTCAAGTTGTCAACTTTCTTTTGCCAGCATGCTTTTACTTTTTTGGTGCGCTTTGGAGAGGGGAGTTTCTCCTGTCTTCTTTTCAGTTCTGATGTGTTGACGACATAGTTGGCAAAAGGCACTAGTACCTGGTCACAGAAAAGCTGTTCATTTTTTAAATTCGCCTCCAAATGTTCCAGTAAATCATTGGCCTTCTTTCCGAAGGAAACTAAATTTTGCGATGTTTCCCAGGCTTCAGTAACTAACTGCGTCAATAAATTCGGTGTCAAATATTTCTACCACTGACAACCCAATTTTCTGTGTGTGTTGTTCTTCAATTTCAAGTTGCAATTTTCCACTTTCAATTTTGGGTTCTTCCACCTGCCCTGCATTGTTTTTTCTCTTCTTTGTCAGTGGAATTTTGTGAGAACTATCAATATTTATGCGAGGAGGGTTATTATCTCCTCTTCCGTTCGAAGATTTATGGGTTGTTTTTTTACTGTGGTGAACCATCGAAGCGATGCTCCGTGATTTCGTGTTTTTGGGACTGTTGGCGGGGGACTGGGTACTCTTCTCACCAGATATTTTTCCATGTTGTATGCACAATTCAGTCGCGCTTTGCAATGTCTATGCGTCGCAATTGGCAGAAGCAGAATTGTTGTCGACACTGTCCATGTCTTAGGCCAGGTGTCTATGGATAAAAGAGGTGTTAAAGCCGACACCTAGTAAATGTTCTTGAAAAATGTCATTAGGGTTGAACCCTTTTAGCCTTTCAGCGTACGTTAGGTTCAATTTCTTGAAATGGGCGGCAAACTCGTCAATCTTATTGATGTTTCTGCACACGAAGTCTCCAACTTTCCAGGGCAGAAGAATGAACTGTTTTTTTTTCTTGTCATGGAAAAAATGCAACCAGTGGTTGTATTGCCTTGTTATTTCTGCAACAAACACCTTGTTCGTGATGTGGCATGGAAGGAAGGCAGGATTTTCCTTAGAGCCAAAGAGCATGAGCAGACTGTGATTTTCCTCTTGCTCAAGTGTGCCCTTTCTGTTAAAAAACTTGGTTGCCTGGCCAGACATCCGCAGAGCATCCTTGCCTAACAGTAAATCTTTGAAAATTGAGACAAAGCCATTAAAAATTTCATAAAAACAATGGAAGGCCCTGTGCCTCCATAGGCCCTCGTGCCAGAATGTTATTGGGTCGAATCCACAGTTTATTTTATTTGAAAGAGAAAGTTTTGGAAACGGACAACAATACACAATTATGAAAATCAAGTACGATGACATATAAAATTTATTCTATTCTTTGAATCATGACAACTGGGAACAGAGCTCAATGGAAATTAGGTTCCCCCAATCGAAAATGTATTGTTCCTTGACCGTGAAATACAAAATATAAATAATTATATGGGAAATGCTTGTTGTGGATGCCTGTCTCGTTATTCTTGTAAACAACAAAGTAATTTTCCGGAATGGATTTCTAAAGGAACTTACATGCAGCCTTGTGATATCTTCAGGAACTGTTGTCGGGTCTTCAAGGAAGTCGACTAAGATGTCCAACCTGTTATGATTTTTTCTAGAAACTGCTTGCAGTCTTGTCCTCTGAACGTCAATGTTGGTTTCGACAATTTTAACATCTCACGAAAGACTTGAGGTGACAAAGAAACAGGAGAGTGGTCACGCAGTGGAATAATTCTTTTGCCTAGAATATATTTTTCGACGCACCAAGAGACCACCTCCTTACAGTCAAAAACCTCAGGGATGCAGCCTGTACGAGCAATTCTAGAGGTCCAAATCACTTCGTTATGGGCGGAACGGGATGAATAGTAAAAGTATGCCCTGGACCAGTGAAAGGTCTGGTCCTCTTGTGCGAATATATTTATTGTATCTCCACAAAACTGCTCTCGACCTGCTGCCATAAGTCTACAAGAACGTTTATTTGTTCCCGACGATGAATGAAATGAAAAGTTGGAAGGGATAATATAACCCTGGGTAAATTTTGGTCGAAAGCGTGTGAATGGGAGATGTCCTCAAGACTTTTGTTGATTAATGACAATTTGGACGGTTGTTGCATGATGTGTTGTTAACATTAAACAATAGTAATTGCATACATATAAATGCGAACATGGTGGATATTGCAATGAGCAATTAAGCATTGTAGATTTCTTGAGCGAGCCAACACGACGATGCATGTTCGAGTTGAACAATCGGAAGGGACAAAATAACTCTCCACACATCTTGGTTTAATGCATAATAATGGGATATCTCCTCGATATTTTCACCCATTAATGACAATGTTGACGGTTCCTGCATGGTCGGCTGTTACCATGAAAGGTTTCTAATTGCATAATAAGAAAGGACGGAGGTTGTGGGCAGGGGAAAAAAACCGCTACAAAATAGGATTGTAAGGTACAACCGTTGAAGGTGAGGGGGAGAGGGTAAAATTGTATGTCTCATAACTTTTGAGTGCAATATGCATAACAACGAAGAGGGTATGGTAAGACAGTCGGAAGGACAAGAAGTTAGTGGGGATGGAAGGTAGCGAGATACTTTGAAACATTTGTGAGCAGTGGTAGAGTGAAGGTTGCGAGTTCGACGAGCCCGCGCTGGAATTATAGATCACGGAAGTTTTGAGTACAAGATGTACATGACACAACAAGAAGCAGAGTTCGAAACCGCGAACCCGCCAACCATGGCCATAAAATTGGCCAAGTATGGAGAGCAATAGCAGTCGATCGGATTCGTTGTGTGATTATATAGATGGAGATAAAGATATATCAACCGGCCAAGGATGGAACCCACATTTATAGATAGGCGACAAAGCGATAATACAAGGGAAGAAGAAAAGGGAAAAAGGACTAATGACTCCACGGTGGAATTGTAAATCATGGAAATTTTGAGTGCAATATGTATATCACGGAACAAGAAGCAGCAAAGTTTGAATGCAGGAATCTGAAACACTGACTAAGAATTAGAGATTTCGTGAACCTGTTTCGTATTGTTGTGTGTAGCTATCACTTGTAAGAGTCATTAGTAAGAGCATAACCAATGTATATTAGCAAGCACATTTGTGAACCGTGGCACAATGAAGCTTGCGAGTTCGAGGAGCCCGCGGTAGAATTGTAGATTGTCAACCCAACAACCACGGCCATAAAATTGGCTAAGTATGGAAAGCAATAGCGGTCGGTCGGATTCCTGGTGTGATTATATAGATGGAGATAAAAAAGTCAACCTGCCAATACTGGAACCCGTGATTATAGAAAGGCAACCAAGTATATAACCAAAGAACCATAATACAAGGGAAGAAGAAAAGGGAAAAAGGACAAAGGAGTCAGCGGTGGAATTGTAGATCACATAAATTTTGAGTAGAAGATGTGAACCCAGTAGTCGATTTGTATATTGCAGAGGGTCGGATGCCAATTGAGGCAGCGACAGATACTTCAAAACATTTGTGAACCTTGGTACAACAAATCTTGTTGCCAACCCGAAACAGTATCCAAGAGTTGCACATTTAGTGAACCTGCCAATAAGAGGATCCAAAACAGGCTGAGAACGTGTTTGCAAAAGACGCAAGTCGCCGACGTTCAACTTGTATCATTCCGAACATTTGAATGCATAATTTGTAACACGGAAGAGCAGACGATGTCTGAACCCAACAGTCAATTTGTATATTACATAGGGTGTGATGCCACATGTTTCGTACCTGTGTCCAATTCTCACTAGTAAGAGCTAATTTAGTATCGAAAATGATTTCTTAGATTCTGTTAGATACTTCATAGGGATTAACATCGGTAAACAATGGCAATCCTAACCCTGTCAGTCCTGCATTCCGTGTGTGAATTTGTATATCGCAGAACTCGAAGCGTTGTTTGGAGGACACGGAACAATAGAAGTGCAATGTTGAGTCGGTTAGTCCGCAAGTCCGCTTGTCAATTTGTATATCGTGAAATTCTGGGTGCTATTTGCAACACACGCAACAATGGAGGCCCAATTTTGAGCCCGCCCGCCCGATAACCCGCGATAAAAAATGTAGCTAGGTATGGAATGCAGAATTCGTACATGCTCTATAAGATATCAACCTGGCAACAGGCTGAGAAGGTGTTTGTAGAGGAGGCGAGGCTTGGACCTTCTAATTGTATTGCTCCTAACAGTTAAATGCATAATATGTAACACGGAAGAGCGGACGATGTCAGAATCCGATAGTCAATTTGTATATTGCGGAGAGTGCAATTCCAACTGTTTCATACCTCTGTGTCCAGTTGTCACTACTAAGAGCTAATTTAGTATTCAAAATATTTTTTTAGATACTATTAGATACTTCATAGGGACTACCATCCGTAAACAATGGTAATTTCCACCCCGCCAGTCCTGCATTCCGTGTGTCAATTTCTATATCGCGGAATTGGGAGCGTTGTTTGGAGGACACAGAATAATAGAAGTGCAATGTTGATTCAGCCAGTCCACAGATTCGCTTGTCAATTTGTATATTGTGGAACTCTGGGTGCTATTTGTAGGCCACGGAACAATGGAGACCCAATTTTGAGCCCGCCCGCCCGAGAACCCGCGATCCAAAATGTCGCTAGGTATGGAATGTGGAATTTGTACATGCTCTATAAAATATCATGTCCATATTTTATAGTCCCATAATACACGGGAAGAAAATAAGAGAAAAAGGACGGAGGAGTTCGCAGTGGAAGTGTAGAGAATACACGGGAAGAAGAGAAGGGAAAAAGAACTAAGTATCTCATAGAAGAACATCTAGTGTTTGATTATTAATGCAAATGTTTGTGAATCCCTACTGAGTTCTCACTAGTTAAGCCATAAATTGCAGATCACGGAAGTATCTTTCGTATCACTGTGTCCACTTGTCACTAGTAAGAGCATTGTTGATGTATATCAGGAAGGACGTGAAGTTGTTGGGGATGGAAAGCAGGAACAAATACTTTGAACGAACTTAATGTATACGAGGAAACCGCGGTGGAATTGTAGATCACAGATGTTTTCAGTGCAAGATGTATATAGCGGAACAATAAGCAGCTAGGTTCGCAAGCGTCGACCCCACAGCGACGGACATAAAATTGGCGAAGTATGAAAAATAACAGTGGTTGGTCGGATCTGTGGTGCGAGGATATAGATGGAGATGTTAAGGCATGAATTGCATATCACTAGTAAAAGCATTAAGTGCAGATCATTGAAGTTCTTTGGCTGCAACATGTATATGACAAAACATGGGACATAGGTGGTGGGTGTCGCGAACCCGAGGCCTGCTGCCTAGATAACTGGCTAAGTATTGGCCAAGACAAAGTTTTGATATCTATTTCAATATTTTTCATACTAGTATCTATCAATGGAGAAAGTTTTCATGTTTATATGAATAGTATTCATACTAATATATATTAATGGACCGTTTCTGTTTCAAATGCAAATGATTTCCCAATTTGCAAGATGCTCTTCGGCTTGCAAATTTCGTTGAAACCACGAAAATTTTCACTGCAAGATGAACATAGCGCAATAAGAAACATGAACTTGCATTGTGGTCTAGACAAGATGAACTCCTTATCATATATTCATCTTGTATTTGTTGCAATGACATCAACAAACATCGGCTCTCCATAAACATCAATATCTAAATTAAATTAAATGCAATGAAAATTTGGTGTGACTTTAAGTAATTAAAGCATAAATTGCAGACCACGAAAGTTCTTAGGCTGCAAAGATGTATATGACAGAACAATGGACATAGTTGTTTAATACCGTAAACCCAAACATAATTGCCTAAGCTTTGCCAAAGAGGAAGTTTTTTGTATTTATTCCAATAGTATTGATATTAGTATATATGCACGGATATTATCAAATAGAAAAAGCTGCAATATATCCAACATACTTCACAAGAACATTGCGTCAACTGTTCAGCTGCGTTGTTGTAACTCATTAATTATTCTTAAATGTAAAATGTAAAGAAAGAACATAGCAGGTTTTATTTAGATTGAAGTAGTGGGCAACAGAAACGAAAGGTTGCCCTTCATGTTTAACGACACAGGGGAAGAAGGTACAAAAAACAATTACAACAAATACCAGAAATTGGAAAATACTATTAAAATATAACCCAAAATTATTCTATATTCAAATAAGATGGGTTACAAAATACAACTGAGTCTATTTGCGACAACAATTGTGATTTCACCTGCCCTCGACCAATAAAAAATATGTACATTGATGAAGCTTCTTCATAGTTTTCTTGACGTTCAAGCTCTTTCTTCGTAAAAAATGAGTTCAATATCAATTTTGGGTTTTGTACTTTATCGATGTTGCTAAGTCAATCTATCCCAGTTTTTTTGAATACCTTGTATGTAGGTAGTGACTGGTATTCTCGCTATATTTGATCGTCTGTTTAGTTGAGAAGCCTTCATGAGGATTTGTATGTCGAACTTCTTTGCTTTATTACAGTAAATTGAAAGAAACATCCAACCCAAATGCAAAATGCAAATTTGTTGAGGTACATAACTTCTTTGGGCAGCAAAGGTGTGGCAAGTGCATCAAATGTTGCAGAATGCACCAACACAGGGCTGGCAAGTGTATCAAATGTTGCAGATGGCATCAAATATATATCTTTCCTCATAGTGGTGGAGGTATGGCGACTAAAAGAAAGGTCTAGAATGTTCAGAGGTCACACCAAATATGTGGAGTCTGCAACTACATCCAGAGGAAACCGAACAAACTTTGACAAAGAACATAGCTTTCTGTCAAGTCGGCTACCAGACCCACATGCAGGTCATCAAACTATGAAATAGAAACTTTTGTAGTGATAATATGTCGTTTTATCCACCCATACAGTTTATGTTACTCGCCTCTGAGGTAGACAAATACTAGTGAAATCTCTACAATTCGATACACTTGCCAAATCTGTGTTGTTGGAAGAAGCTATATACTTAAACGAAGAACTATTTTGCAGGTGACCTCAAAATCCATTACAATTCCCAACAAGAAAAAAAATAAGTTCAACCAACAAAATTCCAAGCAGCCTTTTCAACCAACCAAAGCATCGAAGACAGGGAGAACACCAACCTGAACATACTTGTTCTTTTTTCTTCGTCCTCTCTAAGTTTCTCTGGTATAACAGAGTTTTTTTTTTACTCAAAGCTCACGTCACATAAAACCAGTCTGTCTTCTTTCATGTGCCCCTCAATTGCATCTCTAAGTTGTCTTACATGTCCATGACCAGGAACATTAGAATGAAGGCACCCTAAAGTGCAACTCTTTGATGATAGAGAGAAATGGCAATAAGTATTTAAAACAAACGCTGGATGTTCTTTCATAGAGTTTGTGTTGATTCGTTTTAATGACATATGTTCTCGATATTTTCACTTATTAATGCCAATGTTTTTGAATATGTATGCTGAATAGTGACTAGCAGTATGTACCAAAATTCTCATATCCAAGCATATTCTCAAATCTGACATCTGAGATATGCACAATATTAAAGAGAGACATGACATCAAGGCCTCTGTGGGTGACACGTTCATCAACTATGCTGAAGCTTTTAAGAAAACTATAACTGCACAAGCAAAAAAATAAAATAAAAAGTATTTTCACAAATTCAAAATGCATGCAACAAGAAATTACCACATCCGATAGTATTCGCCTGTCTATTCATTTTAATGGGAGATGTCCTCGATATTTCCAGTTATTAAAGCCCATCATTTCAAAATGCACAATATTAAAGAGGGACATGACATCAAGGCCTCTGTTGGCAACATGTTCGTGAACTATGAAGCTTTTAAGAAAACTAAAACTACACAAGCAAAAAAAACAAAAAAATAATATTTTTGCAAATTCAAAATGCATGAAAAAAGAAATTACCAGATCCCATAATATTCACATGTCTATTCATTTTAACGGGAGATGTCCTCGCGCTTTCCAATTATTAAAGCCCATTTTTTCAAACCTGTCTGGTCGGTTATGAGGTTTGAAAACAGATTTAATGTGTAGTGGGAAGCGGTGAATGTAGCGGGGATGGAGCCCTATGTAACAAACGTTACTACTATTTTTCTGTTTTTGTGGAGGACCGTATGTAAAACGTATGTAAAGAAAAGTAATTCAAGAATGCTAGTTTTTTTGCACCAGCCCTTCAAGTTTAAATACTTCACAAGTCTGATTGTCAATTTGTATATCGTG
>JZKD02S1786496.1:78498-90876 GCA_000966675.3 Picea glauca
TCTTCATTGAATTCTTTTTTGTTCCTGGCTAGCCAAATTTTCCAACAAATGAACTTCGGTAGCTCATCCCAGATTTAAGTGAAGTTGGACTTGTTTTTCAACGTCCCATGATACATGTTTCTCCATCCAATGAAAAAATTGAGACAATTATGGGGATGCTCCATTATGTTGCTAAGATCCTGGAGAACAAATCCCCAAACTTCCTTGGCGAATTTGCAGTCTATGAAAAGGTGGTTCATTGATTCCTCCTCGGCCTGGCACAAAGAACACTAGGATGGCCATGTGATTCCCCTCTTTTTAATGTTTTATATTGTAAGGATTTTTCCATGCGCTAGGGTCTAGGAAAAGATGTTGATTTGTTGCAATCCTAGGCTTGACCAAATATTCTTCGACATTGGATTACAAGGTTGAAGGGGGATGTCCCTGAGGTGTAGGATAGTCGGTGACAGAGTGTGTTGTTAAGGCGCTCTGTGATGTTAAAGTCACCGGTTCGAAACCTGCAGGGACAAAAAATCCAGCCATGTTAAGGGTTGGTGTGGCTCAGGCCGGGTGTGATCCCTGGGTGATTTTGACAGCTTAGATGCCCCTGAGTTGTGGTTTCTTAGCCACAAGTTAGTCCCACATGTCACGAACAAACTAACAAACAAAAAAAAGGAATTTGAAGGGGGATGAATTCCAAAATATGTTTATATCCATCTTTCACCGTATAACAAGAGGACCCCCAACCCTTGTGTTCATCACCCAACTTATTTTCAGGAGCACAACCAGATAGTTCTGAGAGCAAACTAGCTACTAAAGGCTCGAGATGGGTTGGGATCTCTTCGAGAGACCATCCAATCCAATTCCCTATATGTGTGTCCCACGTGGAGATCTCCTACATATTTTTCTTGTTGTGGCTCTCAAGCCAAAGCTTTAATGGTTTCATGTCTCCCCTGAGAGAAAGCAAAGGCTTCCAATAGATGTTTTCATCCCATAGTATAACTTTTTTCCCATTTCCTGATATACATGATATTTTGTCTGAAACGACCATAGACAATTTTTCAACAACTTTTGAATTGGGGAGCCTTTTAAATCTTTGAAGGGTCTCTCCAAACATCTAGACATTGGTCCCTTCATTTATTTTTTTCCAAAGAGCTCTTTTTCACCACTCATATTTCCCCAAGATTAACCTCCACACCAGCTTGGCTCCCATTGTTAGGTTCATCAGGGTTGGGTCCTGAATCCCCAGACCCCATCTCTTTTGGATCTTTTACTATATTCCAATTGATCAAGTGGAATTTGTTTTCATTTTAATTGTCCCCCTGCCAGTTTTTTTATTTATTTGCATTGTCATCAAGTTTAGAACCCTTTGAGGCGCTAAGGTAGTCGAGCATTGATACAAGGCGAGGGTTGAAAGGACAACTTTTTTCAATACCACTATGCCTACTCGGTTGAGCCAATGTGCTTTCCATTGTACTAACTTTCTTGAAAAATTCTCCATAGTGTCATTCTGATCTTGAGTTGTTGTTTATTTAAGGGATACGGGGATTCCCAAGTACCGAAAGGAAGAACAATGTTCCACCAGGGAGAACTGAAGGATGTTGTCTATGCGGTGCATTTCTCTGAATCTACAGTTCCAACTGTAGATTTGAGATTTCCTTTTGTTGAGAGCTCCCTCTGAGGCTTCCAGAAAAGAGTCTGTAATGTTATTGAATCTAGAAGCAATGATAAAAGAGGTACCTCCCAACAAAAGGTTGTCATCCAAAAATTGTGAATGATTGGTTTTCTTTAGACCCCTTACTGTTTGAAGGCCAAGAAGGTTGACGCAGGTGAGGGTCAGCCCACGCTTCTCCTCTCTCACCCACTCATAGGATCGTTCTCAATCCCCACTTTTAGACGAGCCGAAATTGGCTCTTTAGATTCCCAAGTGGAATCCCTATGCAAATACCCGATCCACAGGTCCTTTGACTTCCCTTCACGGCCTTCGGCACTTGACCGTGGTTATTCCCCGACTCTCTATCGTGGTTCAGGGTTTTTCCCTTCCTATTGTCGAGAGTCACTGTACTCTCCAACTCCTGATTTCTGATGAGCTCCTTCCCTAGCCTTAGCCCCTTTGGCTATACCCTTTGGTCCATACGACCATTCTCCATGAGACCGTAGCCTTACCTTCCTGTCGGGGTTTTAATTCCAAAAACCTGATGCACCCTCTTCTCGATGTGCTGACCCTCTTGGCTCAGCTCCGGGTCCACATGACCACTGCCCACAAGCCCGCATCCTTATGCCTCAATCGGGGTTTCAGACTTTTCGGTGCCAATATGCACAAGTCCACGGGACCCACGATATGCCGAATCCCGATGCGCTTCAGCTCTCCTGGCTAATCCCTAACCAACGTGACCGTCATTCCGTGACCACTACATTACCTGTCGGGGCTATGGGGTTTACAATGCCTAAGTTCATACACCCACAAAACTCGCAATTCTCCGATCCCCGACTTCCTCTGTATCACTGACAGTTGGACTCAACTACGCCTCTGTTCTCCTCTGCTGCTGTGCTGATAGCTGGCCCCCTCTCATTGGGGTTTCGCGGATCGCGATTCAGAAATGCACAAAACCTTTGTGCCCGGGATCTCCGATATCCCGATAAACAAAGTGCCGATAGATGCCTCCCTGTCGCTCTCCTTGATCGCGCTCGGTCGTTGCCACGCGTCCCTCCAACGGACGATCCAAATCTCCTCGTTGCTTCGCCGTTTTCGTGGCCTTGCGTCTCGCGACTCTTGACGCCAAGATCTCATCCCTTCTACTCACGAACTCCCGAGATGTGATGTGCCACCTGTCTATTTGCCGACTCCTGTGGCCCCACACCGTTCTCGTGGTCTGATATCTCGATATGACGTCAACTAGTCCCCATCACATGGAGCTCTTGCCTCTTCGCCACTCGTGAAGTCGAATGGATTCCTCTTCCAATCTCCGATGCCCGAGTTCCCGATGTGGATAATCTCGTGACACGCGTCCTCTCCCAAACGAACGGTCCAGATCCTCGTTGGGATTTCACAACTTGTGTTGTTCCAATTTTCTCGACCTCGAGAATCCCGATTCTCCGATGGTCGATATCCCGATGGCCCCACCCTTAATCGGGACTTCTCCTCCTGTTCACGGGATTAAACCTCACGCAACTCTTGCAGATCCGATGGTTGTCGAGATCTCTGCTCAGATCTAACGGCTCAAACCTGTTCTTCCATGCGCTCCTCCTCGGATGCTTCCTGACTGTGAACACCAACAGTCCAGATCCTATCGGTTGATCCAATGGCCGATATTGCTCCTCCCTGAGCTTCTGCACTTTTCTCTCAACCTTGGAAGAAATCGCCTTTTTCAAAGGCCTCAACCTTCGCTTCGTCTCCGCGAACTCCACGACTATGAGTTCTTGACTGTACGCGTGAAACCGCTATCCTTTCTGAGCTTTTTATCTTTGAATCCTTGGGTAATTCTTTGACTCCTGCCCTCCGCAGAGTCTTCACACACCAACATGCTATCTCTTCTGAGCTTTCACAAAGACTCAGACCCCTTGGGGGATTTCATCCTTCTTCTCCCTCCGATGGAGAAACTGACGCCTTCTTGGTTGTCCTTCGCTCAAGCAACCTCTTGCTGAGCCTTCTGGGTATTCAACCACCCAGTGAAGATCCCTCAGTGGATTCTCCTTCAAAATACAGAACCCAAAAGAGTTCTCTTCTCTTGTGCCGTCTGCACAATATCTCTATGCCCTCCTGGCAGAGTGTCTTCCTTCCACAGAACGTTCAACAGTTCTGTTCTCCTGTGCACTTATGCACTTCGCTCGATGCCCACCTGGAAGAGCTCCCAGAATACTCAGTGATTCTATTTCTCTTTCAAACTCTCAGCAGAGTTCTTTCTCCAGCACCTTGTGCTTACGCTCAATGCCCACCTGGCAGAGCTCTACAGAACTTACAACAAAGTTCTGTCTGCAGCTGTGTTTCAACTACACAACCTTACCTCCAAGGTATTTAGAAACCTTGATGTCTTCCTTATCTGAGCTGTTGACTTCAGTCTCTATGCCTCAGCACGTCTATGTCTGACTCTGCAGAGTTCAGAAGTGCATCCTCTGTGCACGACTATCAGAACCCTCATCGTTCTGTCACACCCTCCTGGTGTGAAACCTCAAAGACCTCAACCTGAATCAACCACACTCTTGTAGAATACATCAACAATCATGCATTCTCAACATATACACAGAACACATACATACATGCATATAAGACAAAATATGTAGGAAAACTGCTCTGTTTTATATTAAAAATGGCAACAATGCCTGTATCTTTACAAGGTGTTCCCGAGGTCTCCCAGGCTCTTTCTCTCCTCTCTACTCTACATGCAGATGCTCCCTAGCTCAACTAACTCAAAATGAGATATGAAAATCTCTTTTACCTGAGGGGCTCAATCGAGCGCTTCCCTCCAGGATTTACCTACCCTAATAAATTACCTTCAATGGGCTGTCTAGTCAAGAATCGGATCTAGGTCTCAGCCATACACATATTAAATGCCTATCTTATCTACAGCCTGCGCAAAGGCATGGCTTCTATGGCTCACCAGCCTAAGCATATTAAATCACATTCATTTCAATTTCAAATGAGGCTACGCCTCCCTTTTTGCATATGAATGCATGCGTGCTGACGTGGCTGACTGACTGGCTGGCTGGCTGACATGGAGCGATGCTCCTGCATCAAAGGTTCCCATTCTCTTTTTCTAACTCTAACTTTAGACTCAAGGACTCTTCCATATGGATGAATAGCAAGGGTGAAAGAGGGAATCCCTATTGGAGCCCATGACTACACTAAAATAAGGAGGTAGGTCATCCATTTAGGAGAGGTGCCATCCAAGGAGCCTTGATACATGAGGCTATCCATTTAATAAATTCTCCACTAAACCTGAATTTCCTCATTACCTGGAAGATGAAATCATATCTGACCCTGTCAAATGCATTAGCCATATCCAATTTGATTACCAATCCTTTCTCCCCCACTAATTGACCGGAATGAATGGCCTCTTGCACTGGAACAATGTTATCAAATATTTTTCTATGTTGCAAGAAATTGCTTTGGTTCGTAGATATTATTCTTAGCATGTATTTTCTTAACCTGCGAGCAATTGTTTTTTTCATGATTTTATAAGAAACATTGCAAAGAGAGATTGGCCTAGATCAAGCGAAAGAAGAAGGATTAACTTCCTCTGGGATGAGAGCCAAGAAGGAAGAGTTAGTGTTTCCCATGATCTTCCGAGTTTTTTGGGCATACTATAGCATTCGACGCAAGTCTTTTTTAATGATATCCCAGAAGCTACAATAGAAGGAAATTGGGAAACCTTCTGACTCGGGGCTTTATACGAATCCAAGCTCCAAACGATCATCCTTACTTCATCTTCTTTAATCGGTCTTAAAATATCCATATTTTCCTCATCTAAAATTAAATGTGGAATATGTTCAAGCATTTCTTCTACTTTTTTTGGTTCAGGTTCCCCTTGTTGGGTATAGAGTTTTTGAAAGTGACTTCTTGCTACCTCTTTCAATTATTCATATTCTGTTAATTTAGTGCCATATTCCAATTTTATTTCTCTTACATTGTTCCTCATTACTCTTGCATTGGCTTGCTTATGGAAAAAAAATGGTGTTAGACCTCTCCACCCTTTAACCACAAGCTTTTAGACTTTATCCTCCAAAACTCTTCCTTAACTTCGATTGCCTTGTTTAGTTGATTCTGCAACTTGGATTCTTCTTCCAAGAGTTGTTTTATGATCTCCGCTTTGTCCATCCTAGACTGCAGAATATCCAAATTTGCATGGATCTGCTCTTTTTCTTTTGTTAGTGATACGTAATGAATCTTAGCCCAATCTTTTATAGAATATTTGACTAGTTTAAGGTTTTCCTCCCAAATAAATTTAGGAGAGACAATAATCCAAGTTTGTCACACTTGCTTCACTAATTTTAATTTTTTTTCATTATGGGACCACAAAGGGTTATACCTAAAAGGAAGATTCCCATAATCTGGAGCATTCTGAAGAGATAATAGTATTGGCCAATGATCTAAGATGCTGGCATGCATAATTTTTTTATTTCATTGCTTTTTTTTTTAGCAAAAGGCTACTAGGAAATAGTCCAGCCTTGTTGCTATATTCCCTTTTCCAATTCTTTTATTGGTCCAAGTGAAAATGTCTCTTGATGGTTTGATGTCAATGAGGTACCGATTTTCTATTAATTCTTCCATCTTCTCCCTAAATGGGTCTTTAACCACACATCCTCCCCTTTTTTCCTGACTTGTTATTGTAACATTAAAGTCACCAGCAACGATACAACTTTGACTAACTTTTGTATCTCCTAAACTCGTTATAGATTGCTAACTTGCCTCTTTTTCCATGTGGGTTACCGACATATATACATTTAACAAAAACAAGACCAACCCACTTTTTAATATTTTAAACTAGGAGAGAATCCAATTGGGGCTTTTACAATAAAAAATCAAACTTACCTCATATTCATTCCATAGGGTGCTTATGCCTCTTGATGCTCCTTTTGAATCTTTCTCTAACCCATTATTTTTCCATACTCGCTTCCCTATCTTTAGCACTTCCAAAGCTATCATTTTTGTCTCTTGGAGTAGCACTATTAATGGATTTTCATATTTTATTAAGTCTTTGAGGGAAACTACTTTGGGTTCACTGCCCAACCCTCTACAATTCCAAGAGACAATTGAAATTATTTAAGGGATTTAGAGGGTCCCTCTTTGATAGGTACACTAATTCTCAATGTTTTAGGTGGTCTCTACAGATTACCTATCATTTTCAGAAGGGTTAGTTGAGACCCCAATATAATTTCCTTGATAGATTGTTCCTCCCTTGTTATTCTTGCCACCTTTCGACCTGATCTTCATGGGAGGTTTTCTTCAGATGCCTTGTCCTTTGCCTCATCATTCATTGATGCCCATGAGTCTGATTCTTTCCCTTTACCATCAGGAAAGGTAACTTCTTCATCTTTGAAATTTTCAATCTCTTCCAGAACAAGTATGATTTGGCTTCCCTTGATCTCGATATCCCCTTGTGCTTCCATGTCCCTCTTCTCATATTTATTGTCCTCTTTATTCTCTGGGTTGCTCTTGGTCTCTTCCACATTGGGGTTTTGGACTAAAGGGGGATCCTTTTGAGAGTTGTTATTCACATTGGTAGGAATCAACTCCTCATTCTCTGATGCTCCGACCACAAGGGCACTAAACTTGTTGTTTCTCAACAAAGAAGATGGGACTCTTGTAAATACGCATGGTAGAGAGGAGGACCCGAAGCTTCCCTTGGTGCCACCATACAAGAGGGATACAAAGGAAGAGGGCCCTATTGGATTCCCTCCCAAAGAAGAGCCATTTCTTGATTTTTTTCCCCACTTCTTTTCATTGTTCTTCTCCTTCTGAGTTCGTATTTGTTGGAGCAATGACTTTATTGTAGTGTTTGGTAAAGTGTCCATATTCATGGCACACTTTTCATTTGAAGGGTAGTTTCTTGTAGTCTAGCTGCTACAAATTCTTTTAGTTATCTAACAAGATCATCATGGCCTCAAGGAGTCCCTTTTCTAAGTTGACTTCCACATAAATTCTCACACATTAAACCATGTTTTCTTAAGATTTATCTCTATCGGTATATTTTCTGAGGGTATTTCCAATACATCGAAGGGCGTCATCATTACATTAGTGGAGGGGAAAATGGGGAAATATTACCCACAATGGGACTGCAGAAGGTATATAATTCTCAGGTTTGAAATCCGGTAACCATCTGTTCATATATAATCCTTTTGCACCCAGGAAATGCGCACCGCTTCTGAATATTAAATCTCTATCCTCTTTAAATTCAAATAGGAAGGCAAAGAACCCTCATCCATAAAAGAATTGATGAACTTTCCCTTTGATCAGTGGCTTCCAATATTTATGCACCTATGCAACTATAGTTCTAGGGGAAGGCCAGATCCCCATGAATTGTCCAATTAATCCCCTATCCAGTAGAGCAATAGCCTTCCACCTGGAAGAAGACAAAGGGAGTTTGGGCTCCAGAATTTTCTCTACTCTCTTGACAAATCTGGTTGGTTGCACCTTAGATTTCTTGGAAAGAGCCGAAACCATAGATTGAAAATCTAGGGCATCATTATATGGGGGGTTTCCTCCCCTGTGCTAGAATCCATTCCTAATCACTCAAGTTTAGGATTTTCATAACCATGGCTCCATCAATTCAAATTCTCAGCTTCAATTGACAGCTTATCAAGATGAAATTTTTATGATCAACAACTCTATTGGTATCCCTCACATACATACCTTGTTTACAACTTTCTCAATATAAATATTCATCCTAAACAATGGACAAAAAGTTCCATTGTACCTATCTATAAAGATAGGGACAAAAACAATCATTCTAATTATAAAACTGTTATGATTTTCCCTTTATTAGCCAAACTTCTCAAAACTATTTTATAAAAGAAAATTAGCAATTAACTGGATGAAAACAATATTAGAGCTAAAGGGAAAATTGGGTTCAAGGGCAAGCACTCGACAATTGACCACATTCTTACTTTTAGGATTATTTTTGAAAAATGTTGTAATAAGAAAGAAGATCTTTTTGCTTGATTTTTTTATTTCAAAAAATCCTTTGACATCATCCCAAGGAAAATATTTTCAATTGCATTAAATACTCAGAAATTCCCTCTGAGGTTAGGTTTTCCATTTATAGACTCTACAAACAAGTCATTACCAAGATTAAAACCAGTCAAGGTTGGTCCAAGGAATTAATTGCAGTATTGGAGTTAAGTAGGGTTTTCCTTTATTCTCTACCCTTTTTGGAATTTATATTGAACATTTGGAAAAGTACTTAGAAGAGGTTGGGTGCATTTGTGTCAACCTTCACTACTACATCATTATCATGCTTTTATATGTTGCCAACATTGTCCTCTTTCCCAAGCATTTTATAGACCCTTAAAATCAACCAAGTGTCCTTTAAGAATTATGCAATAGGTCCAATTTGACGGTAAATATTGATAAAACCAAAATCATGATTATAAATCCAAAAAAATGGCCAACTTTGAAATTTCCTTCAATTACCAACCTTCAGAGACAATGAACGCCTATAAATACTTAGGTGTCAATCTCAATCATAAGCTTAATTGGAATCTTGGTATTGAAAAAAACAAATATGCAGGATGAAGGTAGATTGTAGCCTGAAAAACCATTGTTAAGATGCATAAATTTGGCACTAGGATAAAAATCACTTTTCTCTAGCTTCGCATTGCCAATGATCCTATATGGTTGTGAGGTTTGGGGTGGAAACATGTCTTAGGAAACTTGGAACAAAATTGAGCAAATCCAAAATATTTCATTACATCAAAATTATAAAAAATACTCCCTACCCCATTCTCTTTATGGAAGTTGGTACATTCCCCATTGAATGCCAAGCCTAAAACAATATATTCTATATAAGCACACTAGAAAATCTTAACCAAGATAGGCTTCCCATCATTTCCCTACAACTATCTCTAACCCATATTCAATGAAAATGAGGTTGGAAAATGAGTTTGATAAATGGTTAAAACTTTGGGACATCCAAGATGATATAACCCTTTCTTATGATGAAAACCTAAAATTGAAAATTGAAAGTTAAGTGTCCAAATTCGAAAATACTCGAGACAAAAAAAAACTATGTTGTTATAAAAACACCAACATACCCAAGCTTTATCATCCTTCCTACCCAAATAAGGTCGCAAGCCCCAAGAAAGAAATGGAAATTATGAAGCTAAGAAATAAATCACAATGGCTCTAGAGAGAAACTGACAAATGGACTCTTTTGAAAACTCCTCAGGAAAAAATATTCTATAATCTATGCAACTTAGTAGAGATGAAGATTAAATACATTTCCTACTAAGATGTCCTTTATATAACAATATTAGATGTGCTTATAGTGATACATATAATCACAATTTGGTTCATGAACTCCTAACTAGAGACAACCAAACTAAGATCAAAGACTTTATCATGAATCTAAACTCACATTGAAAGGAATGTCTAAATAAGTAACTTTGGGATTTTAATTTCCTAGTTTTCTTTGTTCACTCGCTCTTTGTCTGATTCCCATGAACCAAGTTGATCTAAAGGATCTTAAAAGACATCATCATCATCATCATCATAGTCATAGATACAATTTTAGGATGCCATTTATTTGGCATTTCCAATGCTTTTTAATGGGCACGTGGGATAACATCGAAAAATGTGCACAATAAAGTATTCTAGACCAATCCTCACAACTAATATGGGAAAACACGTGTTTAGAATATGTGTTTGTTTTCACTACACAAAATAGGAGAGGGGAAGGTTGAGCAAGTGAGCACACTCACCTTGCAACCAATCAATGTTTGTGCTAGTAGGAGGGCCGCTACCTATGTAGACACCCCCATTAGCATAAGGATCATTGTATATTGGGGCTTTATGTTATTGTAGACCAATCCTATCAACCAATGCAACATAGTGAGTGTTTAAAATAAGAGGTTTTTATAGTTGTCGAAACAATTCCACCATGTCATGTATTCTACAAGAAAAACACCACTCAACTGAGGTTTTTAGTGTTATAAGATTGGGAAAAATTATTGAAATAACCTCCACTAAAACCTTCACTATCAACAACGAAGGTTTTAGCAAATGTTTGCTACAACTAAAAATTATGGGTGGTTGGAGGTTTTAACGGAGGATTCTTTTTAGTGTGCTTTAGATAGTAAGTCACATTGATGCACAATATTTAATACTCACTGGTGCATATAATATTTTAAAAGCATTGGTGGATTATATGATTGAGCACCAACGCATATATATCCTTGTACAACATGAATTATTGATAATGATAACAATAATAGTGATGCCAATGGTAACGACATTGTTGAATGGAATAGTGTCATTATTGTAGTTAGGAGCATTGGTGCTCTTATTATAGTTATTACCACCGACGTGTTCATACAAGTATATCACACTAGTGTGTAACACTCATTTATAAGCATTGAGGTGTAACAATCATTTGAAATGCATTAGTTTGTAAATATTGATGAAACACATAATTTCATTCAAATGAATACACCACACCAATATGGTTTGGTGCTATATTTCTTCACATTGCAATATGAAAATGCATCTTCTTATTTTTTATTATTATAAAATTTCAATTAATTATAAGAAATCAAATATTTTTTAATAACAATGTTATATTTAGATCTTAATTAATGCATTTGGATACAATCAATGCATTAATGTAATCTATTGTTTACACAAATTTACCAACTAATTACACCTATTCATTGTAATAATGTAAATAACTGTTAGAAAAACAAGATCGTGAAGCAATAAAATAAAACAAATGTGGAAACAAAACACGGAAGATACACAATACAATAGAGACACAGATATACGTGGTTCACCCAGTGTGGGCTATGTCCACCAGAGAAATTGCCAGGTCCTTCCTTTATTATTATCTAGCAAATGAAGGGATACAACCTACAACAAACCCATTGTAACTTCCTCTTCGTTCTCTCACAATCTCCTATCTCAGGATACAATATTCACTCACATCCTTAGCCACAAATACATTTCCCTCATAAAAGAGGTTTGCCTTCTAGGTCAAAAAACCCTAACATGATTTCTACCGTTAGATTTGCGACCTTATAATGAACGGTCCAGATTTACAATGAAATTACAATATACATTTACAAGGCAATTTTCCCTTAACCCCCCTTTGCACTCCCCCGTGTGGAAGAGTGTACATAATTATGGGGTGTAAAGTCTTCATGGGGTATAAACACGACTGAAAGCAAGGACCTCTGAATCAAGAAGATAATCAGGCTCCACAACCAACAATAACCTATATATTTAATCGATAACCTAACATTTTTAGAACATTGGGGACTGCAATAGAATAAGAAACCCATTTTATTATATATGAATAAGGGACCCTTCATCATACAAAATGGGCAACATAAATGTCCGTGGTAATCAAAACATAAATAGATAATTGTTACAATTATTGGTAACTCATCATCATACCAATTGGGACAACATATCCACATTAAACAAAATGTATGGAATTTACAAACAAATATTCTAAAATATAAAACTCATAGCATTCAATTATATTGATCGTCATTCATCTATTGAATTGTTGTCATTGGTTGCATTGTGTGCGTGCCCCATTTTTTCATCACTTGTAGGGGATATTGTATTGGGTTATTTACAATGTTTTTTTAATGAGCATGATATTGTTTTGCCTCTTCATGTTCCATCTACAAGCATAGAAATAAAGTGTACTGAGTATATTTGCATTTATAGTATAATGTACA
>JZKD02S1786507.1:46496-63517 GCA_000966675.3 Picea glauca
ACCCACCTGAACCTTTGAGGACACCAGTCCTCCCTAGCTCCTCCCAACCACCCTGAAATATAAATCTTTTCTATTGAAATTTATTACAGTGATATGATGTTCAACAATGGCTTACGAAACTTATCACTGCTCTACTGCATTTCCTTGCTCTGTCTACCTCATTGCCTTTCTTCTCACATCACTTGCGCTGCTTGTTCTTCTTGTTTTTATGCTCTGTGCGCCATGTCCATTCACTGCACAGTTCCTCTTTTGTGCTATTCAGCTACTGCACTCTCTTCCTTCTTCACACATGAATCACCTTCACCAAAAACAACCGCAACAACCACCCCATCTCTTCTTTGTACCATGTACTTATAGCTTCTGTGCACCTTGTGGATGCAATGTTCACAATACCTCTGCATGATGACTCCATGTCGTTATCCTCCACCTCTCGAGTGCTCTATCTGATCATCATCGTGACTCTTCAGCTTCTCTGGTGGTTCACCCCACGTGTCCAACATCACTGTATGTTATCTTGAGATTCCTCAGCCTCTCTGGCAGTTTGAGACTCTTCGTCTTCTCTATGAAAATCAAACTCACTTTCTTTGTTTCAGTTACAGCCCTCAATTCCCATACATCTGTCAATCCCTTCTAAGAATAGTATTCCTTCACCAGACGAAGCTTGGAGACTCTTCATCTCCTATGGCGATCACACAGCGAACTCTTCAACTTCTCTAGCAGACGTCATCAATGGTTTCTGGTAGTCTCACTGCATCATGCCTTAGTATCCCTCCGATATTGTTTAAATTCATATACATCGTTGGATTAACTCTAATGGGTTCTTTTGTTATTTACCCATTTTTCACTTTCACATTTTGGAGATTCTGTGATGAGATATCTTGAGTCTCTATGTCATGAGTTTCGAAACTTCGAAATAGATCTTTTCTGTGCTAGCTCCTTCCTCTATATGACCATGGCCATGACCAAGCACTTATGCAAAAAGTTCTTTTCGCGAATTCTCATTTTCTGAGTCTGGAGGTGACGCATCTCGACTTTCCAAATCGTGATCCCCGAAACCCCGAAATGGAGCTTATCTTAACTGACTTCCCTTCTCGTGACCACCGACAGTGACCATAGGCTGTGCCAAAAAGGCTCTTTATATTTCGTAAGTTTATAAACTTCATTGAGTCTGATCGACGGTTGAAATATCCATAGATCCGACGGTCCAGATCTTATCATGATCTCACATATCGCGAGTTTGGTAGTTATGTTTCTTGCCGTTCGAAGTCGTTATAGGTGAGTCTTCGAGATGAAGCCAGATCAACGATTCAGATCACACCCTGATCTGATGGTGGCGATTAAATCACGATTTCGCATATTGCGAGTTCGATAGTTATGTTTCTTGCCTCTCCATGTCGCGAGTCACGAAACTCCGAGATGAAGCTGGATCAACGGTCCAGAACAAAAATTGATTTGAGGGCTGCAATTAAATCGTGATTTCGCATATCGTGATTTTGATAGTTATGTTTCCTGCCTCTCCATGTCACGAGTCGTGAAATTCCGAGATGAAGCTGGATCAATGGTCTAGAACAAAACTTTGATCTAACGGCTATGATAGTTATATTTTTGGCCTTTCCATGTCCTGAGTTGCGAAACTCCGAAGTGGAGTCCGATCAATGATCCACATAACCCCTTGAGATGGATGATCCTCCTACTTTTGGGATTTTGTGAGCCCCTTTTCTCCTTGCTCTTTAAACACAGTCCAGGTTTTCCTCGATCCAACAGTGGTCGGATCCTGCGCTCAGATCTAACGTCTGAGATCTATCCTCCTCTTCAGTGCATGCACTTCTTGTCTTTATTCAGATCTGACGGCCCTCATATTGTCAAGAATTTTGAATGGATCCAACGATCAGCGACGCTTCTCCTCCAAGCTTACACATCCTTCTTACTTGGAAGAATTTCGACTCTGTGATAATTCATCCTGAGCCTACATTGTTCCTGTTTGTCTATCGATGCACACTCTGATCCTGCCATCTTCATTTTTGTACTTGCGATCAATGACAAGCATACGCTATCTGTTAAGCATTTTCCAACAATATGTTCCATCAAATAAGGGAGCTTCATTTGTGGACATCGCAATTTGTCCACCTAGTTTTTCTGGATCTACCTTCAGTGTTTAAACTGTGCTGAAGGAACCCACTTTGATACCAACTGTTGAAATGGGTACTTGACATTGAGGGGAGGGGGTGAATCAGTGTCACAAAACTTTGTACAATTTTCCACTTTTCACAAATTAACTGAACAACAAATATTCATTTCATTTTCTCAATCAATATATATATATATATATATATATATATAACTATAAATACTTTATTTATTAAATAAATTGAATGAATACATAAGATCAATCTTTGAATATCATCTTCATACAATTATGAGAGACCCATATCTATGTTACAAGACCTAGCTTTTAGTGCTCATATCCAATTGAGAAATGAGGAATCCAACCCTCATAACAAGTCCCATCTTGTTGATCTTAGATCCAACTGAGATGTGAGGAATACAATTCTCATACAAGACCCATCTTGTAAACAGGCACCAACCTGATAGAATGAATTTTCATTCAATCCATTATATATAAATATATATAATTCAACAAATTCAACTCTGATCGAACGACCGTTGAGGCTTTTCACTCTGAGCTTACACTTTTCCTTCAGATCTTTAATAATTGTTTATGCATTCTTTTATGCATTGATAGTCAATTGCTAATTCTCCTGATCTTGATCATAGGAACATTTTTTATTCAATCGTGATCAACAATAATCACGAATTCACTAATTCTCCTGAGATTTGATCATAGGAACATTGTTGATCCTATCATGATAAAAAATAATCACAAATTTATTATGTACCATGTTTTCCTTGCTCAGTATCAATCTCTGCATATTGTTTGCTGCTCCTCCTGAGCTTATGCTTTCGATCTCTGCATATTGTTTGACATTCTCTGCTGATTGATATATTGTTGACATCAATGAAAATTCTTTATAACAACAAATGATCACATCATAATGACATCGATTGTTAACATCAATGACAATATATCAATGACAATATTTCCAACAAAGGATGGAAACATTGGTTTCCAGGTCTAAAGGAATAAATCCACAACAAGTGAAAAGGGGATTGTAGATGGGGAAAGAAAATGATAGCATTATGAGAAATGGTTTTAAATGGGAAATAGTGTTTACAAAGTGGTTGGAGTGTTTACAAATGATTTTAAATGGGAAATAGTGAACATCCCTAACTTTAATCCTCACAAATTATGATGTAACTATATAAATGTCAATTATGATGTTGAGCCAATATGTTTGGGGAAAAGAGCCCATATTGATTTAATGTGATCAAGGGATGAATTGTTTATTATGGACATTGAAATAATTAATAAATACTGTAATACTTGGTTGTGACACAAGAAGAAAGAAATGATGGGGGGCTATGATTCCATGAGAGAGAGGCGTCTAGAGGGGGATATTATTCATGGGTATTAATCCAACCCACATTCTTAAATTTTATTATCATTGTGTGTAGCCTTATAATTTTTTGTTGAGTGTTACCAAAGAGAATAATTAACTCGTGTAAGAGGGTGGGTATAAAAAGTCTCATCCCTTAGTTATTGGAGAGCATGGGAATGAGTACAATCATCTTGGGGAAGAGTGTAATTGAAGAAAGCAAGAAAAAAGGAAAATCCGTATGGAGAAGGAGGCGATTTTTCATATGCATTTTTTGGGTAATAAGAGAGGAGGTGAGTGTTGGAAAGATCAATAACCATGTTTTTCTTGAAGGAAGCCATGGCTTGTCTATTTTTTATGATAAGAAAGAGGCATGTGTGCATGTAACATGAGTTTTAATCTTGTAGTACATTTTTCCTATTGAGAAAATAGTTCATGATCCTTGTGAAGGAGATTGTGAAAACTCTTGAAGCAACAAATAATTCTAGGAATCCACAACTAATACAGTTTTGGTGAACTAAGCTCATTGAAATCCCTAATAAATGAATGGTAAAGCCCGAGGGATTGTGATTAGTGAAGGGGGTACATTCCATGAGTTGTGCAGGTTGTCGAGGAAGAGAGATAGAGGATTGGAACTATTTTGGTAGTAGAACCTAGGTTTTTGGGTTTTGTGTGTGTGGAGGGTGGACAATGAAGAGGGCCATATATCCTTGTGCAATCATAGCCTCATCTAAGGGGTGGCCTACTTTCGAGAGAAAATGAATAGAAATACCTATGGCTAGGAGGTTCATCCTTTGTATGCATCCAATTGGTTAATCATTAATAGATAAGAGTTTTGTTGTTTCTATTTTTTTATTCTGTTGTGCAAATTGTTTATATGAATGTTGGGTTTTTTCATATTATTCGAACAATTGCATTCATGGTTTTCATTATGTTGTATATGCACTTAGAATTATTGTACCAATCAAATGGTTAAGTTTTTGTGTGATCTGTAGGTGGTAATCTACATGAAATTAATTAGCAGAAAATATTTAGTTTTAATTTGTGTTTATGCATGTAATGTTCCTTAGTTGGACTAGAGTACATTACAAATAGGGTTTTAGGAACCAACAAAACTCGTAAACCCCACCCAAAAATATGAAAATTTCTATTTTGAGAAAAAATAAGGTGTTTGCTCCTTGCAAAGGAGAAACATGTGAATGTACATGCTTTGCATAGCTAGTAGGATACGTATATGTCAAAAATTGAGTTTTTTTATGAATCTAGATAGACAAAAAGGGGGATTAAGGTCTATAAGTGGGAAAGTCAATGAAAAAGATGAAACTGATCCATATGTGGTGGAAATTGGTGGTATAATTCTTAGGGAGTAAAAAACATTGAGTAGTAGAATTGAGTTTCATAAGATTCTAAGAGTTTATTTGGGAAATCATTATGTGAGAATACTATACACAATCACTTGATCTAGAGTTTTAAAATATTTCCCATTATTTTGAAGATCATTGATTAATTTGTTTATGGGAAATGGAATAATATAATAGGGTTTCTCATAGTTTTATTATGATGTCATGATTTCATCACAATCAATGTTTCATCGATCCAAGTCTCAATTACTATTTTAGGGCCAATCAAAACTCTCTTCTTCAATCCCTTGAGGGACACGTGAAGAATTTAGTCTAGGGAATAAAAGATGAAATAGGTAGTGGAATTCAGTTCTATAGCCTCCTACAAGTGTGTTTGTATAGGGATAATGTCATCACTCTATCCATGCTCACCTATTCTATATTTTTCAAAAATCAACCCCTTGGTGAAAAAATAGAGTTGTCCCTTATTGAGAAAAACCCTAGTTTTGGAGATCATTGAATAATTTTTTTTGGATTATGTAATCATAGGAGAGTGGTTCACCTATATATAATACATTTTTATGATTCTAAAATAATTAATGGTTCATCGATACAAATCTCAGTTATTTTTTTATGGTGAGTTGCATTTGCTTCCTGAAGCCATTCAAGGACACATGCACAAGTTAGTATATGAGAATAAAACCAAAATTTGCAATAGAATTGATTTTTGTAAGATATTGAAAGTTTTATTTTGCAAGGCCAATGTGAGCATGATATCCATAATATTCCAATCCATAGTTCCCAAAAATAAACCAATTAGTACAAAAATTGCATCGTCTCTTACTGAGCAAAATATTAGTTTTGAAGATCATCAAAACAAACATTTTCCAAGAAATCGAATCATGGGAGATCCATGCCATTAGCTCTAATCCAATGTCATAAATGCAACAAATAATAACTAACCGATCTGAGTCTTTTTTATTATTTTACAATGAGTGGAAAATTTCTTACTTAGGCCATTTAGGGACACATGTAAAATTTGGTCTAAGGGCATACAAAACAAGTCAGGTAGTAGAATTGTTTTTCTTAAGCTCCTATAAGTGAGCTTGGGAAAATATGATGTGAGAATTATATCCCTAATCATCCAACTCAGGGTTTTCAAAAATTGACCCCTTGGTGTAAAAATTGCACTGTCTCTTATTAAGTGAAACAATAGTTCTATATATATTGAATAATTGTTTTTGGGGGAAATGGAGTCATGGGAGAGGTTTTCGCTATCCATAAATAATGTCATGGGTCCAAATTAATTTATAGTTAATTTATTTTAGTCCTAGCTATATTTTTATGGAGAGTTTCATCTTGATTCCTAAATCCATTCAGGAACAACATAGGGAAATTGGTTTGGGAAGATAAAAACAAAATCAGGAAGAGAATTTGAGTTTGATAAGCTCCTAAAAGTGTATTTGGACATGGGTTATATGAACATTCTATCCACAATAACTTGATCTAGTGTTATAGACTTAATGTCCACCCTATGATCCATAGAGGAATCCATAAGAACATGTAAGCCAAAATGCATTTTTTTCTCGATATTTAAGCCCTTTTGTAGGTCCTCAGGAGACACATATTAGAAAAAAACACAAGACCCTTGTTAGACACTTGTGTTCAACAAGCGATGATCTGTAAAAAAATTAGAATTAGGGATGAGTTGTGTCTTCCTGTTAAGGGCCTAGGAAATCACATTATTTGAGTCTCTAGTGGTTTCTAGAAAATATAGAATAACTCCCAATCCTCATCAAAAGATATATATAACAAAGGAAAGCCTTCAGAAAGAGAGGAATAATTTAGAGTAATGTTATGTTGTCCAATTGCAGAGGTACTTGTTCCATCTACCACATCCATAATTTAGTGAAGCATAGCCTAACCAAGGAGATAAAGGAGGGGCAAGGAATAAGGAGGTCAAGGGAGAATTAATCAACACCTAAGGTATGTTTGATGTAATTTATCTTATGTTATGAATATATTATTTCTCCCCCCCTATAAATGTTTTTTATTTATGATTTTTTTTTTAGATATGATTCATGCTATTCTATATCTGATTAGAATCAAATTAAATCTAGGATTATAATCCCAAGTAGACAAGTAGAAAGGTTTTTCTTGTCTTTTGTATGCATAAAGTAAGTTGTGAATCTTGGAGATAGAGTTTTAGGACTACAATAGCCACAAGATATGAAGGACAACCTCAAGAAAGGTATGCAAACTTCACCACTCCTTAGGATACTCATGAATATATGTGTTTGAATATAGATCAAGGAAAACCATAAGAAGTCTATCCCTCTTTCTGTCTAGGATTACTATTCTAATCCTAGGGATATTTTGTTTTGTATTAAACAATATCCTTGTGAGACTTTGTATACTTCTTCTAATTGGAGCCAAATGGAACCCTCTACATAAATTTCTAGCACGCGGGTATGCACTTTACAGTTTGACCCCATAATTGTTTTCAAACATGAAACATGAAAGACTAGATGAATCTTGGAGTGGGTTGGGAGAGTTTTCTTTTAGGAAAATGGCCAATGCATTATATGATCTGATAGGACCATAGAACTTCATACATATCTTATAGGGAAATTTATCATTGAGTGATGTCTATTTATAAATTTGCAGCAAAATAAACACTTGATCCCATTCATTAAGTGAACATTCATATCTATGTTGATCAACTTGATTTTTCATTTGAATATGTGGAATAAAAATGTTTTCCTTGAGGATATGGATAATGGCTTTTCTGGTGTGAAGCACTCTATCTACTACATCAACCTTGAAGATGAATGGTACATAGGATGTCACTAATAGGGGTTTTTGGTCATAAACAAATTCATATGGTCTCATTTCAGTACGTCCATGATAGGTTATGTTGTACCACCATTCAACTAGGGGAATCCATTGTGCCCATTGGTGTGACATTTTGGAAGAAAAAAATCTCAAATATGTTTCTATATACTTGTTGACCACTTATGTTTGACTATCAATTAGTTTTCATATTTAGTTCTATACCTTGAATTTTAAATAGTTCTTGCCAAAAAACATTGGTAAATGTGGGCTCCAAATTTGAGACAATGAAAGTGGGAATACCTTGTACCTAAAATTTATGATCCATAAAGGCCCGAGCCACTAAGGAAAGAGTGAAAGTATGAGCTAAGCAACAAAAGTGAGTACCTTTTGAAAGACAGTCAACAACCACCATGATGACTAATTGTTTTCTTCCTTTTGGGAGTCCCATGATAAAATCCATTGAAATGTCTATCCAGATATGTGTTTGGATTGGTAATGGTTCAAATGTATCTAGAATCTTAACTGTATCTCCCTTGTTTCTTTGGAAAGTGTCATAGGATGCTATGAACTCTTGGATATCTATTTTCATGTTGTCCCAAAGTAATGAACATGTATTTATTTCATATGTTTTATGAAATCTAGAGTGACCATATATTAATGATTAATGTATCTCCATTAAACATCATTGTTTTAGGGATTAGTCCTTTTCCATAACAATGCACCTTTTATACTACAATGTATCTTCTTTCCATGTATAAATTTTAGGTGGGTTGAGATATGCCCAAAGATTTTGGATGAGTTTCCTTAAAGTATCATTTGCTATATGTTCCTTATGGGACTCCTTGATCCATTATATGCCTGGTAATAATAAAGAGAAACCCATCCACCTTGAACTATCTATATAAAGATCCAACCACAACGTCCTCTTTAACCTTCATATATATGATCTCATATTCATACCCCAACATCTCGGTAACCCATTTAATTTTATTTAGTGAATAAAATCATTGTCCAGGAAAGTAATTCATACTATGATGGTCAATATTTATATGAAAATTCTTCCCTATGAGGTATGGGTCCCAATTCTCGAATGCATGAAGGATATCCATCATTTCCTTCTCATGTGTGGGTTTTCTTGAATTGTTGTCACACAATTGTTTGCCGATAAATGCCAAGGGGAATCCTTTTTGCATTAATCCTTCTCCAATACATGTCCCTAAAGCATCATATTCCAATACAAAATTAGTATTAAGGTTAGGTACTACTAATACTGGAGTAATACACATGGAATTCTTTAAATAAACAAAGGCATGTGCTGCTACCTCACTCCAAAAAAATGCATTTTTTTAAGTAGTGAAGTTAGGGGAGCTACAATGTTTCCATAATTTTTCACAAATTTCCTATAGTATATTGTAATTCCTAAGAATCCCCTCAATATATTTATTGTTTTGGGATGGGTATAATATTTTATAGATACCACTTTCTTGGGATCAAATAGTACACACCATGACTTACAATGTCACCCAAATACTCAACATCATGAGCCACACAATCACATTTTGAGCACTTCACAAATAATTGGTTGTCTCTCAAGAGTTACAAGGACTTATCAACATGTTCTATGTGTGATTCACATGTTTTAATATAAATCAAGATATCATTGAAGAATATTAACACACATTGTGTAGGAAGGGTTTGAAAATATTGTTAATGAGACTTTGGAACATGGATGGAAAATTAAAAAGGCCGAAAGGAATCAATAGAAACTCATAGTGATCTTCATGTGTTCTAAACATCATCTTTGGGATGGATTCCTATTTGATCCTTATTTGGTAGTATCCTAAATGTAGTTCAAGCTTAGTGAAAAAAAATTCTCCATGAAGTTCTTCAAAGAGATCATCAACAACAAGGATGGGAAATAAATCCTTGGTTGTCAAATTATTAAGAGCCTGAAAACTAGGAGACATTATCCAAGTGACTTCCTTCTTTAATTCCATGACTACTAGTAATGAGTAAGGGATTGTACTGGTATGAATGAACCCCACCTCTAATAGCTCACGAATTATATTTTCTAATTCATTATTTTGTGCAAAAAGGGTGGAAATAAAGATGCACATTTGGTGGTTGACTTACTGGAATCCATGTTCATTCTCTCCGTGAGAAGGGGGTACACCCTTTGGCGTCTAAAAGACTTGATGATGTTTGTTAAGGACTAGATGCAAGTCTGGGATGATTTTTTTTGTTGGTTTATCCAAAACATGTATAACATTAAATTGGAAAATAATTATAGAGTGACCCTTATTTAATAACTTCTCCATATGGTGAGGCCTGACTATTTTAAGAGAGTCTGCTTGAATCCTTCAAAATGTGTGTACATGAGCCTCTTTAGTGAAAATCATATCAATTTATTTGAAATCCTCGGTGATTGGTATGAATATATGTATCCATTTGTTTCCCAATAATATATCACACCCACCCATATAAATATAAAATATATGGGTGTTCAGTTGATAGTTTCCCATGTGGAGTCTAAATTTTTCTCATATTACTCCACATTTCATCATACCTCCTTTGGTGAGAATGATTTGAAAGTTGGTAACGAGGTGTACATAACAATGGGTTTCTTCTAATACTCGTTTGAAAATGATATTGTGAGTATTGATATTGTCAACTAGGACTATGACTTTTCAGTGCTTGATGTAATATGTGAATTTCAAGGTTTGTGGAGTTGAAATTCCTCATAATGCATGAAGGGATATAAGTGGTTCTTCATGAAAGAATAAAGGTTCTATATCAACCTAATATTAAGTGTTTKTGTCTTTAAATTGTAACTATAGTTTCTCTTTGATACTTATGTATTAAACGAGGGCATGAGTGATCATATCAATTTGGAACAATTTATGTTCTTTACACCAATGAGATGGAGAATATTTTTTATCACAATTACAACATAGTCCTCATATATGAAGATTTTCCATTTTTTCTAGAGATAACCTTTATAATTTAAGGGACCAATAGGATTTATTCTTGGCGAGGTAACCTGGCGAGGACAAGCATAGTGAATGATGGTTTTTTTTTTTTCTGCACTAATCAACATCTCTAATTGCAACGACCTGTGTGTCACTTCCAACCATGTAGACGAAGGACACATTATAAATTGTTCTCAAATCTATTTCTAGAGGAAATTAATGAAACGATATTTATAGAACGAATCTTTCAAGTTCTTTGTATCGATAACTAGTTGCTCAAAGGCTACGATAAAAATTGTATGAGATTGTTTAGCGTAACTTGCTAAGTCACCCTAACTAGTGAATATGTTTTGCGAAACATGCATAGATATTTTTAACAAATTGAATCCAAGTGATATATACTACATATTATTTTTTATTTCATTCCCACCATTTCCATCATTTTGGATATAGATATAAGAACCCCACCCCAAGTGTTATCATGTCATTAGTAATGCCCTAGAGGGAAAAGTGATGTTCCATCTGGGTTAATCATCTAGATAGGTTAAAACAATCAAATGTATTTAGTTCCACGTTAGGATAATGGTGCCACATGATATTATCCATTCATCTATTATATTGTGGACTCGAAGAGGATTATGGACTTGTTTAAATAGTCCCAAGTGATAATTTTGTTCCCGGTGTGGCCCAATGTGCTATGTTGTCCATTTTTCTACTTTTAGCATGCCACGAGATTGCATAGGTGCCAACCACTCCATCAAATATTTTTTCAACTTGCCCAACTTTTCTTCCAACTTCTAATCAAAATTATTATCCAAACTAGTTATAGAATACTAAATTCCCCCAAGTTGTTCATTAAGATTCATAACTTGATCCTACAATTGATCCAATTAGTTATTAGTAGAGAGGGTGGCTATACTTTATAGGGATTTGGTTTGAGGTAGTTTATATATATCCACCATATGTGATATCAAATAAAAAGGTGACCAAGTCATAATGACAAGGGAGTGTCAGTGTTATATTTCTCTAATATATGTGCAAGATCCAACAATAGTACTCATCCCAATATCTTACTGAACTAGCTAAGGAGGCTCAACAATTCCCTTATCCATACTAACCAACTATCGAGGTACTAGAGACTAGTCTCCCCAAGTGTTGTTATCAGTGTACCATAGCAAAGAAATGGTCGATTAGCTTATGTAAGGCTACTTTAAGGTATAATTAACGGACTCAGTATATACCATAGAGTATTTAGAAGTGATATTTTATATACATATTGTACTATTTGATGCATTACTACTCAAATGGGTACCAACATGGGTTACAAGGGTTTCCAACAAGGAATGGTGAAACAATGTCTAGTACCTATTTGTATTCTCCCATTATCACAGTTCTACTTGTTAAAGAACATATATTTTTGTTAATTAAATATGTCAGAACATGGGTCTAAAAAAACATAAAAATCATGATCTTGTTAACATGAGAAAAATCTCCTAAAATTACAAAAAAATAAATTATGTGAGGTAGGGTTTGAGGTGAAAAATGTAAAATGATAACAAAATTGGTTATACTTATTTGATTGGATAATATAACCCAAATTATGAAATTTCTTAGTTTTTTTAGATCTAATGGAAGTAGTTTAACCAAAATATGTGCATTCTGTCAAAAGATATCCAATTTGTGAAATTCACAACCATCATGGGAACACAAACCTAAAAAATTACATATTTTGAATCGATGATATGTCCACTTTCTAGAACCCATTATGGATGATTTGATTTTTTTGAAATTGGGTATTTTTCAAGAGGAATTTATATATCTATATTTTTTCTTAAAATTCCTCTCATAAAGTTTCAAAAATGTATCTAAATATCGTCGTCCTCTTTTTTGCATAAAACAAATGAGAAAAGAAACAAATTCTCCCACTTTATGCCAAATGATTCGCTCACTTTGTGCCCACAAATTAACCCACTTTATACCCAAGGAAGAGACATGATACCAATAGTAGTGCGGTTAATCCAAAACTTTAGAAAAATCATGTGATATTTAGTGAAAGACACAAGAACGAAAGAGAAAAGAGAGAAAATAAAAGGGAGCTATCTTCACTTGCTTCTTCAAGGGGGAATCCTCCGAGAGAAATTCTCCAAATACAATAAGAATTATTGAAAAAACAATAAATAACCTTCTAGTTAATATATCACTATCCATAGATAATCGTAACTACCTATGGGCCCTTTATGTTGAGGTCCGACCAACTAATTTGTGTCTTATTACTAAAAAAGACCCTTTATTACAATGAGTGGCTATTAACTAACTACTTAAAGGGACTTATTGTTGGGTATGTGGTATATTATTTTCATGAGTAATGTGTCTCATTTTTTCATCATTTTTCATGTTGCCTCGATTTTTGTGTCCATTGTTGGGTGGTTTTTTTGGCACATGGTTTTTTATGATGGTTTTGTATTTTCGGATAAGGAATTAGGGTTGTTGACTAATTCAGGTCATTGGGTTAGGGTTTGGATGTCGTTGGCTCCTATATGTATATTGTATTGTAAACAATGTATCACGATGAATGAATATAGAATATGTTGGTTTTTTCGGTTTGGGTTTCTGAGGGAAAAATATCTATGTAATGTTTGTATGTGCCATTGTATATTTTTTGTTCTTTTAATGAAAATATGTTTGCAGTAAATATTGTAAAAGGTTAAAATCTACATTTGGTATCAGAGCTTTGTTGGATTCAAGGGGATTCCTTTGTGGTCAAGGGTTTGGATTGGGACTGTGATAGCCTTGTTACAATGGGAGATCTATGGTATTGATTTTTTAGGTGAAAATAAATGGTGAGCAACTAGAAAATGGAGATCGATAAGTTTAATGGGAAAAGTTTTGATTTTTGGAAGCTCAATATGGAAGATCTGTTGGTGGACAGAGCTCAGCTGATCACGATAGATACAGGTACTGCACCTACAAGAACTTTAGTAGATGACTAGAAAAAGTTGGATTGGAAGGCGAAGGGAACAATCTGACTATGTCTCTCAGATTCAGTATTACTAAATGTGTCAGAGGAAGCTAAAGCCAATTATTTATGAGATAAGTTGGGGAAGTTGTATCAGTCTAAGTCCCTAGTAAATAAACTATTCCTTGGAAATAAGCTATATAATCCAAGGATGAGAGATGGAGACTCAGTGTAAAATCATTTGAACGCTTTCAATACTGTGGTAAGTCGGTTAGTATCTATTGAGATTAAAATTTCATATGAAGATAAGTGTATCAATTTACTCTATTCCTTACCAAACTTGTGGGATAGTCTAGTTGTGTCCATAGGTAGTAATACAACTGCCTTGAATTTTGATGAAGTTGTCTCATCCTTTTTTTCAAAGGACATGAGACGAAAGAATATGGAAGGATAGAGAACATAAGCTTTATTTGCAAGAGGACGCTCCCAACAAAGAAATAGATCTAAGTTATCAAGTGGGAGATCTAAGTCTAAGGGTATATCTAAATCTCCATGAAATTTTGTAAAGGTATGTTGGAGATGTGTAAAAGAAGGGCACTACAAGAAGCAGTGTAGATCCAAAGTTTAGAAAAAGAAGGCATCTGAAGAATCTCCTTCTACAGAAGAAAATACCTCCAAGGAAGAAGGAGGGGATGTGTACTTGGCTTCTTCAAGCACACATGCAGATCATGAGGCATGGTTGGTTGACTCAGGTGCATCCTTTCATATGACTCCCCAGAGGGAGTGGTTCTATGAATATGAAAGGTATGATGGAGGTAATGTTTCCCTAGGCGATGATTCGACAACCATAATCATTGGACGAGAAAAATTCAATTTGAGGCTCATAGATGGAAGTACTAGAACATTTCTTGGTGTTTTGCACATATCAGGTTTGGCTAGAAATTTTATTTGTGTAAGAAAAATGGACGATGGAGGGGTAAAAACAATATTTTGAAAGGAAATCGGAATGATGGTTCGAGGAGCAATGGTTTTGTTGAAGGGAGTTCGGTTTGGAAATCTGTATAAGATGCAAGGAAACACTGTTAGTGATGGGTGTAATAGTTCCATTGGAAGAAATAACTCCTACATTTTTTATAGAAAGATTTTCCTCACCATATGCAATCTTGCACAAAGGTCCTTTTTCCATTTCCCTATGCAGACTTTTCATCCCCTTTTGTAAATCCCAGACCTAAAAATATTTTTTTTCCACATATACACACCTTTCCTACTATACAACATGCGTATATGTAGGTTGCACCATTACATCTTGTGTACATCAGGAAACGTGCCCAGAAATGAAAAATGGTGTCAGGTTTCCAAGTCATGACACAAGATCAATGATCCTCGACCTTCAATATACTGGAAATGTTTTGACTCAACCTTTAGTTCCATTTGAAGGCTATAAATTGTCCAATTCTGATCTATGGAAAGGAGGAGAAATAATTCAACTTTGAGAGAAAATTTACTCTGGAGGAATTATTCACTTCACATTGACTATGCATCCCTTTGTCCTTTAAGTCTGAACAGAATGTTCAACCCCCAAGCTCTTCCCTTATTGATTGAGAACTTCATTTTCTCTCTTCTATGAGATTCCCTTTGATGGAGGATTGAAGTGGTGGAGGCCCACCTGGAAGGGACTTAGTTTCTTGATTCTGAACCGTGATGACATAGAAGTCTGAAACTTATTCACTTATGTTGATCATATATTAATAGAAATACTCTTTTCACATCCAATTGATATCTTGAAAATATTTGAATTATTATTTCATGGGTGTACTTGTTATGTATGTTAATGGATTATGCTATTGAATGTGCTAACATATTATATTATCACCATATTCTTTCCTTGCTTGGTTGTTGAGGACTATTTGCAAGTGTATTTCTTTGGGTATAGTGCTCAATGGTGTACTTCATTGAACACCTAGATGAGGTAGGACTTTTATCTTGTCTTGCTATCATATTTGTTTATATAGAATACTTGAGAATCAAGTTGATTTCTGTAGTCATTTCCGTATGTTGTGGTTTTCCTCTAGCCATAGAGATATTTTCCTTGTAACAACAATCTCTGGAGAAAAGGTTATGTTCTGGCATCAAAGACTGGGGAATATCAGAGAGAAGGGTCTTTGACTACTACAAGATAAAGGTATGGTTGAAGGTATGTCTAAATTCTCTATGGATTTTGATTTCTATGAACATTGTGTATATGGGAAGAAGAATTGGGTAAGATTCCCCTTTGGTGCATCAAGGGAAGAAGGAATTTTATAGCTAGTTCACAGTGATGTTTTTAGACCTATATCAGTCCTATCATTGGGAAAATCTGTGTACTATGTCTCATTTATAGATGGATTCTCAGGGAATACTTGGATATATTTCTTCGGGAAGAAATTTGAAGTCTTTGATAGGTTTAAAGATTTTAAGGCTCTTATTGAGAATCAAATAGAGAAAAGAATTAAGGTGTTGAGGATAGATAATGGTGGAGAGTTTGGTGGGATTGAATTTGAAGAATTATGTAAGAGGTGTGGTATAGAAAGGAAAATACTACTCCATATACACCTTGGCAGAATGGAGTTTCATAAAGGATGAACAGGACAGTGATGGAAAAAGAAAGGTGCATGCTCAGTGGTGTCAGGTTAGGGGAAGAATTCTCAGAAGAGGCACTGGGCAATGCATTTTTCCTAGTAAACAGATCATCCTCATCAACATTGGATGACAATAATCCACAAGAGGTATGGACTGGTAAGAAACCTTCTCCCACACATCTCAAGGTATTTGGTTGTGATGCATATGTTCATGTTCCAAAGGAAAATAGGAGTAAGATAGATAAGAAGGTTGAAAAGTGTATCTTTATTGGATATAAAGGTGGTCTCAAAGGTTATAATCTTAGGGAACATAGAAAATAATAAGGTAGTGTATATATGAGATGTGGTATTTAGAGAAATGAAGGATGTTTTTAAACATGAAGATGTACCAATTAAGGAATAACCAGAGAAAATAGAGTTTGATTTAAAGAATGATGAATCCGACTCTACAGAAGAACAAGAATCAGAAGAAGATCCTCACACTCCAATATTGAGGAGATCAGTTCGAGAAAGAAGGCTACCAAAAATGTCTACTCCATCTGATTTTCGTTCAATTTTTTTTTTTGTCTATTACTGATGAAGATCCTAGAATTGTCAGAGAGGCACTGGATTCAGAGGATGGAAATATATGGAAAAATTCCATTGACAAAGAAATAGCAGCCTTGGATAAGAATGAGGCTTGGGATCTAGAGGAGTTTCCAACTAGAATAAATCCCATTTGCAGCATGGGTATTTAAAAATAAGCTAAATGCAGAAGGAAAAATGGAGAAATACAAAGCTCGGTTAGTAGAAAAGGGTTATGGTTGAGG
>JZKD02S1786507.1:78103-102173 GCA_000966675.3 Picea glauca
TTTTTGAGCATAATTTCCTCCATATAGTTATTATTCTCGTCATATGGAGTGTTTGTCAATGCCTCCCGTGTCACAAATGCATCCCAATTTATAGTCAATTCTTCAAGTCACATTTTTGTTGTGTTTTTGTTCAAGGGAATTCATCTTGCATTTGCCATTCTGCAAAAACCTTGAATTTTCAAATCGGCCTTCCTATGTCATTCAATTGCTTCTTAGTTTCACAAGTACCTATGTATCTCACTCATGCTAGTATAGAAGGTCCTCATTGAATTCTAGAGAATCTTCTCTTATCGACTACGACAAATTGCTCTACATGTATGATCTGGAGTTGCATCCTAGTCCTATTTACATCATTGATAGGTAAATTTGCACTCAATGGATGATAAAACATCAATGGATTTTGACTGAGTGGTTTCCCTTTGGTTCAACATCGACATCCATTATAAAACATAGGGATTAACATGATACCTTGGTTTCCATTTGACCCCATTGGTGGATTCCTCATCTTTTTCAGTAGTCTTCATCATTAGCTATTGTTCAAAGAGTATCTACCATGTGTTATTCCATTTGGTGCATGCTAGAATCGTACCTCAGTTTGGTCCTTTAAATCTTATCATATGAGTCCTTCCAAATATTTTTCCTTCTGCTACTCCTTGTTTTAGATTATGGAGGATGCATTAATTCCTTCCTTCCAGCAGATCTCTTTGTATCGACTTCAACACATATTACTCTGGGACAAGGATATAGAGTCAATTGTATTACCTTGGGGCTTGTAGTCATCGCACAATTGATAGTGGGAATACATCAATGTCCCCTAGTCGATATATTCTATCAAGTGTTTGACATCATCTCCTTTATTCACACTTGTTAGATTATACCAGGTACCTTGACACCGATTATCATTATCAATGGGTTGTCTCTCATTTGTTAAAAATATACAATAATGATCAGTAATCAAACATTGTCTCAATGCGTTCAACTTGAACACATATATCTACATATTGTAGACTCGTACCATGGTGGGTTATTTTGAAAACCTCGGTTGAAGTATGAGGATCACTTATTCTTTTCTCCTACCCGACTTGTATTGATTGTACCACCCTCTTCAACATTGGTACTTGTATAGTCTAGATATCCTCTAATTTGATTCTGAGACATATCTCCTCTGCGTATCCATTTGTGGCTATGATCTAGATTTTTGCATGAAGCCACTATATACCTTCGCCATGGCCATGATTGATACTTCTATATATATTTCATGGATCCACTATGTACATATTTCCTAGCCATGGACATCATTTATACTTTTATCACACATGGATCTGTAGTGTACTTGATTTGGCAGTCATGCTTACACCACACACAAGTATGGGAATTCTTGAATTGAGAAGAGAGCATCTTACTTGTTTCTTTTATAGGTATTGTTCTAGGATTGGTCTTCAACTACTCCTACCCAATGGCCCCTCCATAATATCACGACTACTTTTTAATGTATTTCAACCATCAGTTTCTCTTCCGACCTTGCACATTAGGAGGAATTTGTTATAACATCATTTAACACCACATATTCTTATGATGACTCATTGGACTTAGTGACATCCCTTTCCCTGCTTGCAGGACCAAAATCCTTCTTTTCCTCCCCAAATGTTTTAAAAATCTCATCTTTATTGATGTAAAAGACTCTCATTAAGGAAACTCACATACATATGCACCTTGTTAGATAGAAACCCACGTAAATGTTAATATGGATCAAAAAAATAATAAATATAGACATTTCAGGTAGATTTGATACCTTCCCTAGGTTCCCAACCTCCTATAGCTCGTTTATAACTAACTACAACTATAAAAAGAGAGTACATAACAAAGCCTTGGGGTGGAGGAGAAACATAATACAGAAATGCATCCTTTTGATGGAATTTTCCTTATAGCCCTGCAAGACCCATTTTCCCCTTGCATTTGAGATTGTCCTTCGCATCTAAAAAACCCTTGTTTTTAGAATTTGTGTTCTCCCTATATTCTTAGGAAGAAATTCTTTTACTTCCTTGAACCTATTAGAACACAGAGATTTGGAGGTTTTTCTTGTCATCTCTGGCCTTGGGTGGAGGAACTTAGAGCCCAATTTTAGGATTGTGCCACAGTGATTGCAGGTTGTAAAAAACTTCTAGGTTGTTAATAATAAAATATATCTCGTTCACATATAGTTATATTTGTTAATTCATTCTTTTAATGATATTATCTATGTCTTGTTTTGAATCTATTATGTAAATGTAAACGATCATGTCTAGCTAGTTAGAAGATAACTACCTATTTGTAGTTTCTTGTCTCTTTGTCTACATGAATTTTTAGAGGATTTTTGTGCAAGGGTTCTTGAGAGAAATTTCTTGAGGATGATCAACTTCAAACATTGGATTCCATGTTTTTTCTCTTTTATATCCTTTGAAAGTTAAGTACGGTAAAGTTGTTATATTTAAGTAACTTCCTGTTTTGAGTATGAGAGTGGCCTTGTAGGGTACCACTATGTTATGGCCCTGACCCATAACCATAGTACTTAGTTTTATGTGACAAACACACTTAGGAATCTCTCCAAATAACTTGTAACACTTTTTGATAATCATTTGGAGATCCATTGGAGCAAAGGATATAAATGTTTGAATGTCTAGTGATCACAATTGTGAAATTACACCATGGTGTCCCTTTTTGAGAAAAAATTTCATGTTCTTAGAGAACATCACTTTAGAGTGTTTTCCTTGGAAACCTATAAGCTCAATTTCCTTGTCTTCTAAGGAAACTCTCATGAAAATATATTGATAATTAAGGTCCACTATTCCCAATGATTGTAACCATTATACCCCTAATACAAAACCAACACCGCCCATTTGGATGAAAATCATGGGACTATCTAATAAATAATTCCCCATATTGACCTTAATACTATGACACTTCCTAGAACAATTTATTGTACCTCCATCTACAATAATTACTTGGAACTTAGGCACTCGAAATACAAATCAATTAAGATATTTTTGTAATTTGTAATTGATGGAATTATGGGTACTAATAGAATCAATCAAGAATGTTACCTTTTTATTTATTTTTTATGTATCCTTGTATCTTGAGGATTTGTGGATTACTGATGTTGGAAAATGCATGAAAAGGTATCATTGGAATAGTCTCCTTTATATCTAGATCTAGTGATGACTCCAATTCTTTATCTTCTTCCTCTTCATTTTCTATGTAGAATAATTTCTTCACACCACATTTATCCCCCTTACTATAATTTGTATTACAATTGAAACATGGTCTATTTTCTCTTCTTTCATCCTTTTTCTGAGGTTTCAACCTTGTCGGTTGAGTAGGGTTATGAGAGGGAGCATTCTGCTCTCTATAGATGTTAGTGGCCACCCTTCTAGTAGTCATATTTTTGTTTTCCACTTTCCTTGACATACTGAAATATTTCCCTATGGATTTTTGTTTGAAGAGACACACCTCATGTTGAACGCTCTCCTTTAAATTTCTCATAAAGAGATCTAACAAATTATCCTCATGAATGTTATTTACCCTAAGGCTAATATTTTTGAATTGTTTAAAGTGTTATGTAACTATGCCTTTTTTCCAAAGATTTATCAATTGACTAAATATTGTATTCCTCTTAATATATCCATAATGTGAGATCACTTCATCTATTAAAATGTACAAAGAGATAATATGATTCTTTTTTCTTTCACAAAGGCATTCATATGAAAAAAAATGATTATTTTATAAATACATGGATGCAATAGGTACCTTTTCTAAGATTGGCACTTTGTGTAGATCAAAGTATTGGTCCATATGTAATATCCATTTTATAACATCTTTACCATCAAAATTATACATATTGATGTTTGGAATGAAGTAGTTCCTTGGTGCTAAATTGAAGCCTTGATGATGTGGATATTGAATTGATAAATAATTATGAAATTAAGTATTGTTGATCTCCAATTGTGATAAAATAATCCCCATACATGATTGAGTCTCAAAGCCATTATTCTCATTATTTTTAGGATTTCCTTGGATCTTCATATCCCTTTAAGGGATCCCCTATAAGAACATAGATTCTATGAAATTTGTATATCTTTTCATTTCATTGATTTTCTTTTACATTTGATACATATTGTCATCCATCTTATTTTCCATATTTTCACTATTTTAATTCATCTTATTTTCCATATGTTCATGATTTTCATTCTTCTTCTCTTCCATATTTTTTCCATCTCCTTTTTCAGTAATTCTTGAAAATGAAATAAATCCACTAGTTTCAACATACTCCTGCTCATTTCATCAACTTAGTTCTTTAATTGAAATAACCCTTTTTTGAAATACTCATTTTCTTTTGATGACTTGTGTGATATTTCTCGAGGTGTTTTTTGTGTTGAGATTTTTTTTGAGGCCATGTGGGATGGAAATAATAATACTCCTCTATTTTCTCTTTATCATAAATTTTGAATCACCAAAAAAAAATCTTCCAGTCAAACATTATCCTAATTGTAAGTTATGTACCTTTCAAACCCTTATTTAGAGTATGTATGGATGGATGATCTTTATCCTGATATATCTATGAAATTTCAACCCATTTCAACCCTTATGAGTTTGAAATTTCATCCTGTAGTAATCTAATGTGACTTTTTAACCTACTGAAAAATTTCACAGTCTAAACCTTTACTAATAAAAGGTCATAGCACAAATAAAAAATGACTTGTTTAATACTAATTTTGGGATTAGTAAAAATCCCTAACTTTCACAAATTACAATGATTCAAAATATGGAAATTGTTCCATGTGTAATTAGCTATATCTCCTTAGGACTAAAAAAAATTCATATTTTGAAATGTCACAGAACTGAAGTTACATTGAAAATTCCAAGGTGACTCTTTTAAAATTGATTTCAAGATTAATCACAATCCTTGTCTTTCATGGACTATTTATCAAAAAGTATAGTGAACCTGAAACTGACATTTTTAAGAATTGTACTATGAAATGAATACTAATCTTCCACAAAATTTAACTATCTGAAAGTTCCTAGAAAAAATATTTCTAGAAAAAATTACAAGATGATTCATTCAAAATTGAATTTAGGATGAGTCACAGAGCTTATATTACATAGAATATATCTATGAAATTATAAGGAAACAGACCTTGAAATTTTTACCCATTGTACTTTCATATTTCAATTCAGTATCTTGAAAAGTGCATGGTATGTGACATCCTAGAAACAAATCTGTAGAGAAAATTCCAAGGTGTATTAGTTAGAGGTATGAAAGCGTAGGACCGTAAGCTATGATACCAAATGTTATGATCCAACATCTTATAAATCACAAAAAGTCAATGAACACAATAACATTTGAGAGGGAAACTTTCTTTTACAATATATCCAATTTAGAAGACAATATGAGAAGAGATAAAATGATCCTAATACTAGGATTCCTTGGTATATATAAGATACAAAGGGTACAATTATAGTGAAAGGGTACAATTAGGGGCTCTAGCCGACCTACTATTATAAAAATAGAAATGTAATAATTCAATTTATAGGGGATTAATAATTGTTTTTATACATAACATGGGGATTTTCCTAGGGATTAACACTATTTACAAGTGTAATGTGGACACATTTATTTTGGTGCAAATTATCAGTCTCCTAGCATAAGATCAAGCAAAGTGAATATGAACTTCTAACATAGAGTCCTCCAATATTATTATTCTCACATAATACACACACACAACTCCATTTATTTATGTATTGTTATGATGTTGAATGGATAATGTTAGAATAGCTAAATTCTTTTAACATACCCTTTCTTTCGGAAATGAAAAATAATAAATAAAATCATGCTTGAAATAGGACATTTGATTTCTTTGAAATTTTGTTTGGTGGTGCTAAAAAAAAATGGTTTTATTATAGATGGGCCTTTATGTGGATATTATTCTTTGGATAACCCGGGAACAATGAAAGAAAACAATGTTATAATCATTCATTAAGAACAATTATGATTCATTTATAAATGAATTGAAAAATTAACAAAATTAACAAACAAATCGCATACCTCAAAATATAATAAAAGTTTGATCATGGGATTTTCCATCACCTATATACTTACCTATGGTCATTCAATTAGACTATCTATATCACTTTTGATACCAATTGTCTCCATTAACTTTTCATGTTGAAAACAAGGTAGTATGTATCATACCTTTTATGAGTACTTCCTTGGCATTGTTTCTAGTTGGAGGTTTGTACCAATGAGTAAGTTAGTAAAGTGGTGTATGGATTCACTTGGTCTATAAAGTTGGAATAAAAAATTGTATTTATTTAATGTTCTTCGATCATGTGTTATATATTATCCTTTAATAACCATAGACCCAATTGGAATTTTATTTCCTTTGAAGTTCTTTGGTTAGACATTGAGGGTCTACCTTCCTTATAATAAACATGGCAACCAATAGTTAGCACACTATTAATTACCTTTTAGGGAAACAACTACATATATGTAAGCTGCAAAAAATGGAGTGTCAATAAGTGAGTCTATTAAATCAACAAAGCATACGAGGTTCATGGTAGTTAATCAAAATTCATATAATATTCACTAAAGTTGGTTTTATGAGATTTGAGGCATAATCATAATGTGGTGAAATACTTGATTGGTGCTCCTCGAAATAGGATAATTTAGCAGTTACACGTTCACCAATGTGGAGTGATAAAATATTCCATCTATAAACCCATTCTATGGATTCACAATCATCCCATTCACTACTACATGGGCCACAAAAGAAAGAACATTTTCCCATCCATATTTCAACTATATCATTGTATAAGGTTTGAATAGAATGAAATCCAAAAGTATCACATATTTTTTTGTATTGATATGTATGTTATTTATATACATCAACCACCTCCCCAAAACATATTTTCACATTTCCTCTAATTTTCTATTGTTCTTCTTACCTTCTTGTTCCCTCTACCATTATTGAAGAACAAAATTCAATAATAGAATTTTCACCCCAAATGAAGAAAGTTGTTTTAAACATGAATTCTTGCCTATGTAATGCAATTTTGATGCATAGGGAAGATCCATCATACTCTCATTTCTTGTGATTGGTCTAAAAATAGTTTCAAATATGTGGTACCTTGAATTTTTTCTACGACATACACAACCTTTGAAATACATGGGCATGTTCAAATTGGACCATGCAACCAACTAGGAAAATCTAATGTTGATACATCTTTATATTATTCTCTTTTGAAAGTGATTATAGAAAAACTGAAATAAATGTTGTGCATAATCTAATTCATGGCACTTATCATCACTTATGTAGACGTGATACTCTAAATAAATATTCAATGTTCACTACTACTTGACCCATGAATGAATGTGATATGGAAAATTAGATTGACCTCTTTGAGTGACAATATTTTCTTTGAATCTCATTTTACAGTTAAAGGGTGTATTTCTTCGAAAAATCAATGACTGATAAGTGTTATGGAAAAATAAGTTCCTATGGATATGGGTCAGGTCCATTAAAAGAAATACTCTAAAAGACCACTCTCATACTCAAAATAGGTAGTTAATTAAAAAAAAACTAGTTTAAAGTAACTAACTTTCAAATGATAGCAAAGAGAACAAACCTCGAATCCAATGTTTGAAGTGGATCCCACTCAAGAACTTTCACTCCATGAATCTTACATGACGATCCTCTAAAAATTATTGTAAACAAAGAGACAAGAAACTGAAAATAGGTAGTTATATGCTAAGTAATTGTTGGTATGGGGGCAGACCTAGGGTTCAACGCTACAACAATGCACCAACTAGAATGAGGGCATACCCAGGGTTCAACACTACAACAACACACCAACATGACCCTAACTACCAGCCCTTTCGGCAACACCTGCGAAGCAGATGAAGTCTCACCTGAGGTAGAGGTAGGGGTGGTTGCAGCACTCAAGTGTCTACAAACTTAGTTGGGACATAGATTTGTGATTATGACACTTAATAGAGCACTTAGCACTGTTAGCTCATCATTATTTACCTAATATATACTTCGTAGATAAAACAGAGTATCACAACATTCACCTTGACCTAATGCATATAAGCACTTAGCACCTGAGATTAGATCAAATCTAGTAGACTCAAGCATTAAGAAAGTTCACAGAAGTAAGATCTAGCATCCAGATTCATCATAAGCACAAAGCACAAAGCATAAACAAATCTATCTATCTACACCAAAGTACTTTACAAATAACACATAAACACATCAGAACATCTCACAGAGTAGAATAACACAGTATTTATGTAGTTCATCCCCACCCTGGGGCTACGTCCACCAACTCTTCTTATTTATTAGCTTCAATCAGTCATCTACATGCACAGATCCACAAAACCCTTTCTCTGCATAGGACAGGATATATTCGCGTCTCGCTAGATCCTCCTTCCTTGAATCATAAAACAAAGACTTCACAGTGCCTTACAATGACTTGCACTTAGCTCTGCAAGTATTATACACTATGCATGAAGCCTTACAATTCTTCATCACACAGATCCAACTCCTAGCACTTAGACAAATTGAAAAACTCTTGCGCACTTTTCAACTACTTATTACATTGCCTAGCCTTCTATTTATACATACAAAATAGGCATAAACATGGGTAAACCGATGGGCTAACATCCCATTCCTGTTACATATACCCAAATCCCAAAAAAGGACCTGAAAATGGGTTGAGATATTGTGCTCCATCTTTGATATGCTATTGAAGTCCCAAAATAGGTCAAAATTGACAAAGGATCTCCCAAAACTTGGTCAAGGGCCAACAAGCCTCCAACACTCACGTGTGACTCATCCCGAGTCGCTCTGGTTTGACTAGTTCTGTTTTGAACACCTTGAGCTTGGCTCAAGCTTCTTTGACTTGTTGTTGTGCCACAACCTCCTATTCTGCAAACTCCTAGACAACTGCATCGTTTATCGGTCCCTCTAGACGTTGTTCAGTTGTAGTGACAACCTGCTCTAGTTCTTCTCCTTGGCCTTCTACCTCTGTAAACAATTGATAGGCCTTATCTTGCAAAGGTTGGAGTTTCTGAGTTACCTCCATAACTCTACTCTGGATAGTATGGATTTGGTGTTGTGAAATTTGTTTCACCTAGGAGCACTTCATTCTTTCCACAGCTGACAGGGACTTCAACTCTGCTTGTATCTTTTTAGATTGATACTTTGCCTCTTGGAGTTGTGACTCCATTTCCTTCAATTATGGGTTCTTCGTGAGTTATTTATAGGTATCGACACTGAGATCTGTGAGGTTCTTACATTACAAGGTAAGAGCCTTGAGCCTTTCAACTATGCTCCTGGTGGTTGCTTCCCTTTGGTCTCTTACATCTTGTGGTGTCTCAGGTATTGCACGTAGTTCGAAGTCTACGATGCATTGTTGCAGCTGTTGGATCACTTTTTCAAGTTTCACTACTTGTTGTGGAACTTGATATTTGACCTTTACTTCTATGACCATCACAGAGAGAAGTTCTATGTTGACCATTCCCTTTACTTCAAGTTTCTCTGCGAGAAACTGTTCCTTTTCTTTCCATAGTTTTGTTTTTTCTTCGTCAAAATTCACTTGGAGCAGAATATTTTCTCGTTCTGTAGCACTGTGTTGCTCTAGTAGTACCCCTTGTACTTGTGTCAAATCTTGGGTGGCTTGCGCTGTTTCTTCCTGTGCTTGTCGAAGGTGAGCTTCAACTATATCGGCTAAGTGGTGGAGTTGAGCTAGCTCATCTCTCAATTCTGGATCTCCCGACGCAGTGGAGATTGCGCGGCTAGATTGTAGGGCTTATTGTACCCCTTGGAGTTCATTCTCAATTCGATCATACAAATCCTCTTTCTTTGCTTCTTATTTCTCTTCTATTTCTAGTGAATCATATTGTAGGGATTCTATGAGGAAGTCGAATTCATCAAAGGTGAGGACGATCTACATCTTGGTCATGGTGGCCTTCTCTTTCTGTCGGGAGGAAGGTTTTGGAGGAAAACCATTTCTCTTCTTTAGGTGATCAACCTCGTCTCCTTGATTTTTTTAGACTTATTTGTCACCTAAATCTTCACCATCACCTCCTTTCTCTGGTGAGATGGAGGCAATATTCATGGACACGCTGTCTAATTTTTGGACCTCTTCATCTTTCTTTGCCTTGCTAGGTCTGGGTGTATCCTATGCAATTTATGGGCTATCAATGTCAGATATCTCTGTAGGGTTTGCTAGAACAAGGAGGTTCGTTGACCAGTCCTTGGTGATCTCCTCCAAGTTCTCCTCCATCATCTTGTAGTAGGACTGAAGTTGTTTCTTGTGTTCATCAGCGTGGGCTATGATGTAAATAAAATGTCAATCTGCATTGAACTTCATCAAAGGCCTGAACCAGTGCAATGTGTTCAGAGTCATGTGAGGCTCGTAATGTATGGCTGCCTTTAGCTGATTGTAGTAGGTATGAAAAACAACATTTGAATGCCACTGTTTATTCATGTCTCTTGAGTACCATTGTGTACTGAACTTTGCGGCCAGTGGATCAAAAGGATTGATGTCCGAGAAGGTTGTACCTTCCGACATCTCCTAGGAAGTAAAGGCAATCAGTATCAAAAGCCAACTAAAATGGAATTCATATCCTTGATCTTGTTCGTCTCTGTAGTCGATTTCCAACTGCTTCACTAGGTACTTCACCCAGTTCATCTGAACACCTTCCACGCACTTGCCTGTGAGGTTGAATACAAAACCAGTGACTTGGGTGGGTCGGTTCTTTCAGACTAACTTCCCTGCAATCAACTGACATGTGAGGTGAATTGCACCACTCTGGATAAAATCTACTTTGTAACCTCATGTTCCCTTCTCAACATCGTCGTAAGTGTCCTTCATATGCTATGCTACAGAGGGGTCCATGGATTTTTCAGGGTAAAACTCTTGTGGATTGTTTCCTTGCATACTCAACCTCGTGATTTGATTGATCAGAGTTAGAAAAACTATTATACAACGATTTAGCCACAAATAATTGTCATGGTAACAAGACATAAACAACTTGACACATGCATTTACCTCTTGGTGTTGTTTGAAGTGAGGAATCTTCATGACATTGAGTAGGGTGGACTGCGCGAGGTTCATAGTCCATAACTGGGGGATTATCTTCGAATTTTTCCCATTAGTCTGGGTTAGGTACTTATGTGGGGTGAGCATGTTGTAAACTTTGTGATCTTCGAGGTTGAAGTTGCTAAGTTTCAACGGCACAATCTTATCTTGGTCTACTTGAACTGCACGTATTTCCTTCGCGAGGTATGCAGTGACCAAGGTGTATTTGAAATCTCTGGGCACATTGTCTTGATTTAATGCGTCGCTCAAGGGTGGATTATATATGGGTAATATGATCGGGATCAATTTAGCATTCGCTATATCATCCGTGTGCTTGGTTCTCTTTTCATCAGATGGATGAGATGGTCTGTCTCCGTGACAAGTGGATGGAGAGGCTAGTTTTCCTCTTATTGACGATGCTTGTACACCTATAGACATCAACATGACTCTTTCAATCATGAGTTCGATAAAAAATTATTCAACAACTTTTTCTACACCATTCAATTTGTCCGACATACACACTCGAGGTTAACAATTTCAGGTTTGAGGACTAACTTAGACATTGTAATAGGATAGACAGCAAGAGTACGATGATCACTATATAAAATCAACTTAGTCTGTGGGCTCAAACTTTCAGTTGGAAAAAGTGTTCTCGGTGCATGGCGCGATGGGATAAATAGGTAGCTCGACAATGGGTCTCTTCCAACGGGTATGAAGCCTTCATTAACTTTGTTATGTCCATATTGCACGGTTCCAATATTCCGATGGTGAGATGTCTATCCATAAATTTATTTCTTCCCATTCAGAGCATTGGTCTAATGGTTATAATGTCCCCAACGGCTATATTGCGTCGCCATGGCGAAGTGCCCTGTGTCACTGTTCTGATACCCCGACGAAGCTCCAATTTTGAAAATGTTTTTTCTACGAGGTTTCCTCTGGAACCTTCTCCAACTTGTCGATGTTATCTTGCTTCTTTCTTAGTTTTCTGGCCTTGTTCCCAGTGAGATTTGTCTCGGTATGCCTTTTTTAGTTCTGATTCTTATCTTCTTTTGACATAGTGACTTTGTGTTGTTGAGATCCTTTCCTAAGATTCATGGGTGATCCTTATTCTTTATCTAGAATAGGTACTTCAATCTTCAGTGATTCTTCTAGTGTTCTTTCAACTTTGACATCCAGGTCTCTAGTGTTAAATGGCTTTGATCTGTTCTTCTGTTCTTCAATCAAGTGTGCAATCTTTCTAGTCATGAATTCTTTTCAATCTTGCTTCTTCTGTTCTAAAACTTCATCTTCTTCTTTCCTTCTGGCCTGATCTCTTTCAATCCAAGGTTTCCCTAGTAGCATGGTAAATGGGGCATGTTCTCAATAAATTTAATAATCTCAAAATCTTCCTCTGTCAAAGTTCCATTGGAATTGATAGGTATCTGGGTGAGCTTTCCACATAGGTTTATCAACTTTCCTTTGAATATTCTTGTTCCTCCTGGTGAAGGAATCATAGCAAGATTCCCTATAGCTTCTCATGTTCCCTCTGTCATGATATTCACCTGTGTTTGCTCATCTAGAACATAGTCAATGTTGAAGTCTCTTATTCTTTCTTCAAGGCATTCTTTTTCTTTGAGAAGTCCTTGGTAATCTGACATGTTGGTTATCATTCACAGTTTCTCTTATCTCCAGCAATACTTTCTCTAATTCATTTTGAGATTCTGTCATAATCTTAGTTTATGGACCTACCTTAGGGTTTTCTTATCTTATGTTCATTTCTTCAAGCTTAGCAATCATTCTATCAGAATCCAATACTTCATGGTCCATAGATTTACAACAAAAACAACTAAGTCTTTTCCCAGGGCATTCCTTAGCAAGATGTCTCGGTCTTCTGCCACTGTAACAAAGGGTTAATCCTCTCTTTATTTTAAATGATCCCCAACCTTTCCTATACTGTGCACTAGGATCATGGTAGCTAACCTACAAAAAAATATTTCTAGGATCTTGCATACACTTATTAGTCCAAACATTCTTTCTATGCATAGGTATAACATATTTTTCACTATTCTTATCAAATCTATTCACATATAACCTTCTTTCATCTATGAATACCTTAGTTTTCAAGATAGGATCAAATCTATCATATATACCTAGATCTATGCTTTAGAAACAAAAATTTCCACTTATCTTACTTTTGCAGAGAACAAAGCTTTCAGATCTAGAACTTTTCAATATTCTTACTTTTATCAGAGCACAGAGCTTTCACAATTTAAACCATATCTTTGCATAGAGCTTCTTATTCCTCAGTTCCAAGCAATCATAGTTTCATTCCCGACAACAAAACCATTTTTTGGCATGGGGGAAAACCCGGGGTTCAACGCTACAACATTGCACCAACAAGACCCTAACTATCAGCGCTTTCAGCAACACCTGTGAAGTAGATGAAGTCTCACCCAAGGTAGAGGAAGGGGTGGTTGCAGAACTCAGGTGTCTACAACCTTAGCTGTGACATAGATCTGTGATTATGACACTTAATAGAGCACTTAACACTATTAGGTCATCATTATTTACCTAATATCTACTTCGCATATAAAACATAGTATCGCAACATTCACCCTGACCTAATGTATATAAGCACTTAGCACCCAAGATTAGATCAGATCTAGCAGACTCAAGAACTAAGCAAGTTCACAGATGTTAGATATAGCATCCAGATTCATAATCAGCACAGAGCATGAACATATCTATCTATCTACACCAAAGCACTTTACAAATAACACATAAACAAATCAAAACATCACAGATAGAAGAATAACACAGTATTTACATGGTTCACCCCCACCCTAGTGCTACATCCACCAAATCTTCTTCTTTATTAGCTTCAATCAGTCATATACATGCACAGAGCCACAAAACCCTTACTCCGCATAGGACATGAGATCTTAGTAGCTCGCTAGAACCTCCTTCCTTGCGTTACACCACAAATCCTTCACAGTCTCTTATAATTACTTGCACTTAGATTTGCAATTCTCATACAGTATGCATGAAGCCTTACAATTCCTGATCACACAGATCCAACTCCTATCACTTAGCCAACTTGCACAACTCTTATGCACTTTTCAACTACTTATTACATTGTCTAGCCTTCTATTTATACATACAAAATAGACCTAAACATGGGTAAACCCATGGTCTGACTTCCCATTCTCATTACATATTCCCAAATCCAAAAAAAGGACCCAAAAAGGGGCCGAGATCCTATGATCTCTGCTTCGTCTTGCACTCCGTCTTCGACAGGCTTTCGAAGTCCCAAAATAGGTCAAACTTGACCAATGATCTCCCAAAACGTGGTCAAGGTCCAAGACTAATTAAATATAATCATTTCAATTTGCATAATAGATTCAAAACAATATATATATATAATCTCATTAAAAGCATGAATAAAAAAATTGCTCGACACGAACACGAGATATTTTATTATTAACAACATAAAAGTTGGTATGTAAGATGTGGTGAGTAACTGCAAAAGAGATATATCTAGAAAAATAATAAATACATCTTGCAAAGGTAATAAGATGAGAGACAAATTGGAGAGAAGATGATGATAATCGTATTAACCATATTACACACACAAAAGGTGAACAATTTACAATAGATATAGGCTACTTGAGTATCTAATGCACCATAGTTGTGATCTAGAGAGATATAGACACACACTAACATATACTGGAGTGAACTTCCACCTGGTCCTAGTTAACTGATCCATTTAATAATCATTTAACTGAGTCACATGTGTAGAATTAAGAGAAACACATGCAACTGCTAGTGATAAAATCAAGGTTGTCATGCATGATTGACTCCGCTAATCTAACTAAATGTAACTGACTCTAAACATAATAAGAGTTCCCTATTTTGTAGGGGAATGTTATCTCGAGAGAATATTCTCATCTATGAAAGTGTTCTCAATGTTGGACTATCAAACGTAGGAAAATAATTCTAGGTGAGTGTGTAATATCTTCAACACTACCCTTGAACACTACTAGGGTGTACATGATGATTGGGTTATGAGAAAAGAAGCCATGTTAGGTAGCCATTGTACAATACATATAAGAATGAAACAATGAAAAACTAAGGAAAAGAGGGGAAATAATGGGAAAACCCCTCCCCTAAAGTACAATGCAAAAGAAAAAAAAAATTAGAAGAAGTTATTGCTAAGAAATTGTGTCCTTCACTCCAAAAATACCTCGCAACTATGCAAGTTTTTTTCTCATTGAAGATTTTGTTGAAGGTGTAGATTTTTGCACTGATCTAATGAAGTATATGCACCAGTGAGATGTCCACACATATCCACTTTATCTTTTTGTAATGAAGAATAACCAAATGAAGTTTGGATGAAACTTTGAAAATTGTGCAACCAATTTCAGAAAAAACACTAAAATTTCGTTGATTTTAAAATGCTCATAACTTTACTTCTCAAACTACATTTCAGATGATTTATTTTTTGAAATTATGTATTTTTCCAAGAGGAATTAAAATATCCAAAAATTTTCTACAAATTCCACTCATAAAATGTCAAAATTTAATCTGATGTGTGCATCCCCTTTTTTGGCTACAAAGATGGATGCATGTGATTCTCTGCATGTGGCTCCTATGATGCATGAATAGAACATGAAAAAGTGTCTACATGTAGCTCCATATATGCATGTAGGATATATTCCACATGTTATTCGAAAAATAGATCTGAAAAGAAGTAGACATCATCTACAATCAATGGAACAAAAATTTGTGAAGATACCTCTGTAGAAGGATCTTCAAATTGAGAGGCCTAATCTTCTGATGGATTTTATTTTGTCTCTATATTTTAAATCTCCTGCATGAAATATTCACAATATTCTTTATTCTTGAATAGAACCTCTAATATGATCCATAGTTAGTTTAAATTTGAGTCTCGTGATTCATCATATACTTGGTGGAGAATTTCAGGAGAAATAGACTAGAAGATACATCCTATGAACATATATTTTCTATTCAAAAAGTAATTTTTATAATAAGTAGAATCAGGTTCTACTTATGTTTCCATGTTTATTTGGTACAGGCCTCTGTATATGATCAGAAGAATAATTTACGACTTCTATTCCAAATAGTTATTAGGCGTGAGAAGTATTGTCGGTGAATAGTCCATCTTTTCTTCATTCTTCAATCTTCAGTGCTTGGAAATAAAGTGTTGGTGTTCCTTCTTCCTAGAATTATATGGGATATTATACGATGTAAGATGTGGTGAGTACCTACACAATATATCTAGTTAGCAGAAGAAAGAACATGGCTTGCAAATGTAAGAAGATGAGATAAAAATTGGAGAGAAAAGAATGAGAATTGTATTAACCATATTCCACACACAAAAGGTGAATAATTTACAATGGTTATAGTCTACATGAGTAACTGATGTGCCATAGTAGTAATCAAGAGAGATATAGACACCCATTGAGAGACACTGGTGTGCACTTCCACCTAGTCCTAGTTAACTAATCCATGCAATCATTAGCTAATTGACTCACTTGTGTGGAAGTGAGAGAAACACATGAAACTATTGGTGATAAAAATAAGGTTTCCATTCATGAGTGACTTCCACTAGTATAACTAAATGTAAGTGACTCTGAACTAAAGAGGAGCACCCTATTTTGTAGGGAAATATTCTCTAAAGAGAATATTTTCATCTATGAAAGAATTCTCAACGTTAGACTATAAAAATTAGGAAAATATTTCTAGCTTAGTGTCTATTACCTCCAACAGGTTACAACCTATAACCACTACCCCAAAACTAAGCTACAAGTTCCTCCACCCAAGGCTAGATATGAAAAGCAAAACCTGCAAATCTTTGTGTTCCAAAAGGTCCAAGGAAGGCAAAGGATTTATTTCTGACAAGATAGGGAGAACACAACTTCTAAAAACAAGGGTTTTTAGATGGGAAGGACAATATCAGATGCAAGAGGAAAAAGGGACTTGCAGGGATATAAGGAAAATTCCAACATAAGGATGCATTTCTTTGTTCTATTTTTCCTCCATCCCAAGGATCTAATTTATACTTTATTTTGATAGTTGGAGTAGTTATGAATGGGCTACATGAGGTCAAGAACCTAGGGAACCCATCAAATCTTCCTAAAATGTCATGATTTATAATTTTTTTGAGCCAAATTAACATGTACGTGGGTTTCTAACTAGCAAGGTAGATATGTAAGAGAGTTTCCTTAATGAGAGTCGCATGCATCAAGCAAGATGGGATTTTTTTAATATTTTTTGGGAGGAAAAGGGATATTTTGGTCTTACAGGAATGGGAAGATATGTAACTAATGCTAATGAGTCATAAAAATCATATTTGGTGTTAGAACAAAATGGGTAGACTCGAGGTTCAAAATTATTTCACCAAAAAAACCATTAGATATTGACCCTTTCAACATCACCCACAAATAGGTGAAGTCTCACCTGAGGTATCTATGGGAACTAAAGGAACCTAGTTTCCACATTGATGAATGGATGGAAGGAATTCATCATAACCATTATACTTAGCATTAGTTCATTATACCTTATATTGTGTGTGCAGAAACATAAGAAAATGTATCATACTTAGAATAGCATAAATATATCATATGCACGTAATAAACATAACAACAAACACATCATGACATGTAGACACCATATTTAACTTGGTCCACCCAGGATGGGATACATCCACAATGAACAACTTATTATTATTTTATTTAGAATCATCTATTACAAAATATGTGTACTTCACTCATACATCATTCCCTTGTTATTATCCTATCCTTCTATCCATATGTGTCTCTCGTCCTCTTGTATACTTGCATAAATTCACTACTTCTTTCTCTCCTACTATGTTTCCCTTAGAATCTCCTATTTTCTCACTTTTCCCCACTATTATCTATCCCAAAACCCTTACATATTTATACAATTACAATAGATCTTAGACCATAAAAATGGACCTAAAATTCTTAATGGATTCAATGGTATTCCTTACTTAGTGTGTGTTGGTCCCTAAAAGTGTGTCAATTGTCTTTCCTTCTTTTGCATGCATTGTGCGGTTCCCAAAATGGGTCCCAAAATCATGTTCCAATGCCCCCCCAAAACTCACTTGTGTCTCTTATCGAGCCACTCAGTCCTTCCATTGCGCTTTGTAGCACGCCGCAACAAACATTTAAAATTTCCTTGGAAGTTATGACCTTCTCCCTTACTTGCGATTCTTGCTCCGAAATAGTGTTTGTTGTTTGTTTGGTAATGGGTGTCTTCATTCTCTCTTCATTGTATTGAACTACTTGCTTCACTATGCCTTATGTAGCTACAAGTTATTCTATCACCCAAAATACCTCCTCCTATAGAGGCTCAAGAATTTGTGCAAGAGTATGCTTTTCAGCTCTAATCTGGTTCATTTTAAGATACCACTTCCTATTCTCAATTATGGAATTCATTCGTTATTTTGGAGTCAGAGTGCTCGTTGTTTCTTTGAATTTTGACACCTTTTAATACCCATTCTATAGCCTCTATTCTAATGCTTCTAACTTTTCATACTCCATCAACTGAGACTATACTTGTGTACATTATTCATATATATTTGTTCATTCCTCATCTAATCTACTAATGATCTCCATGGCCATCTTGGATGTATTCTCTCATTTCTCCCTTTCCTCTAGTGGGGTAATTGGTATTTTTCGAGCTTCCAAATCTGTTATCTTTGCATGGAAGCCCTGAATGGCTTCACTTATCTTTGTCACTTTCTCTTCTGAAGGAGTATCAATCTCCATTGGTAACTTTGGGAAGTTTCCGTATACCTCATGTTATTCCTATTGAAACCTTGATGTATTATTCTCAGCCTCATCCCATTCAAGCATTAGTTTACTATACTCTGCGTGTAGTGCATCATTGTCTGCATTTACTTTGGTCAAATCCATAGAAGTCAACTCTACGTGCAAATGGATCTCTTATATAACACTTGTCTGTAGATTTTGTATCAAATTCATCGATAGTTGTGATAGCACTAAGTCAATATGGATAAATTATTGTGCATGCTCCTGCATTTATGTAGTGGAGAACTCTATGGCGCCTGTTGATATCTTCATTATTTGGTGCATTGTTGATGTTTATGGTGTTTTTGATGTTGTCGGTCGTGACTTTGTTGTATTTGTTGTGATTTTTATCTATTATTCTTATGTTCTTTGGACTGGCACTATCCTAGTCGATTCCAAAATATGGTGTAGTGTAACTCTTTGTGGATGCATATTCATCTACATTTCCTCCTATTTCTATGCATCTTGTAGAAATGCTTCTTCAATTACTTCTTTGACATGACCCTCAATATTCTCCAAGTGATCCTGAGTAAAATCTCGGATAGGTGCTTCCTTTGATGCTTTCCTCTTATTTTTCTTATGTGTTGATTGGTGCTTAGGGTGCTCCTTTTTATTCTTTTCAGTGTCTGTTGTTTTTTCCTAAGTGTCGTATACACCATTTCCTTGTTCTTCATGTTCCTATTCTTCCTCTTGATCCTTCTTTGGTTGTTATGTATCCTTCTTTGTTGTTTCTATCACTAGGGTTTTCCACTCTCCTTCCCAATCATCAAAAATATGGCTTACATCCTTTTCTATCAACTTATAGTCATTTGACAACCATTTCTGATTTGAATACCTCTTTTCTTGAACATACATGTGGTGCATCCTTCCCTTAAATCATGTGATTTATTTGTAAGATTCAACTATCGGAGGTAGAATGAACAATGTGTCCTCAATTCATTGTCATATTATCTATTGATCAATGTAAAATGTGATGTTGTTATCCATTTTCCTATTCTTGTGCATGTTATGCCACAACAAAACATATCTTTCTTCCAAGAACAATTGCTCCATCCCTTCCAGGAAATGGGTTTCTTCCGCCCCCCTCCAGGAAACTAATGAAATTAAAATCAATAACCAATCATAATGGAACTATGTTCCTTTCTCCCATTCTTCCCTACAATCACATAAGAACTAGTTCACCAAAAATGTCTCATAGTTCATTGAAACTCCTTCTGAGCACTTCTCTGTCACTATTATTACTTCTGTTGGCACTTGATCTTTTTAACACTTATTGAGTAACTTTCAACCCAACACCTACATAAAAAACCCAAATGAATCATCATTGATTCTTGCTCCACCTAATCCACATGCTCCTCTGTGTGTTATTCATTTTTCTTTTATCCTTTCTACCAATTCTTTCCTATGATTCTTATCCGTGAACAAAGGACGTGGGTCTTCCCCTGTTGATAAAAATCCTATAATTCGTTTAATAAGTTGGGTGTCAATCGAAATTTCCCTTTCAAACCATAGGAAACCTCCATGGATGAAACTCAATAATAAATTAACTCATATGTTGATTTATATGCTTTTTTCCAAAATGTGTGATCTCCAACAAGTTCAATATATATATTTGTTGCAGTCCTATTGCCCACTCTTGCCTCTTGACTATGAATATGAGTGAGTCTAGTCTGATTGACGTGCATAAATATTTATTGATCCAGGTGGATATCGATGGCCACCCACCTTTTCCAATTGTCTCATAACAATTTTCTGGCAATTTTTGCAGTTTACTATTGTTACACCTCAAAATTACTCACTTTGCAAGTGTCGCAAGTGTGGTCATTTCAAGTGTCGCAAGTGTCGCATCTTGACCACAAGTGTATAAGAGTTGTTGACATCATACTACCTTCTTTCCTATGTCATGCCTCCAACAACATGATATGGACACTTAGGACACCTCAAAGATTAGTTGTGAAGAGGAGAGATCAGTCTAATAGAAGTACAAGTGTTTTGCCACTAGCAAACCCATTCAAAAGGCATTTTTGGAGAGACGTGCTCTTTGAAGAAGGTTTCTTTCAGAGCATCATCATTCAATGTGTTGACTATTTGAGAAAGAGTTCGAATGAGGAAGGCTTGATGAAGCTACTACACTCGCATCTATGGCTGTAAGCATTCTTTGTTGGTGCTCTCTTTAATATAATATGCTTGGCATGTTTCTTTCAAATCTGTGTTTGATCTCACATGAATTTGTCTCTAATAGATAGGTCTATTTGTAGATAATCTTAGTAGAGTAGGAATTTTTTTGTACTTTTGTTTGTCTACAAGGCTTATCGAGGAGCGTAAGATTGGAGCTCAACTCGGACCGTGCAAGGACAAACACCGGTAAAAGGTACTTATTTTCTCCTTCCTCCTCACACATTAGTTTATCTACATATGAAAGGAAGTTAGTGTCCATGATAAGAATCTTATGTATTAAGAGTTAAGAGTCTAGCTCTCAAGAGGAGATCTACCTATCCGTGGGGAGATTTTCCTACAATAGAAATTGGCGACTCCACTGGGGACAAATCATAACCTTTTTAGTTTTGGTTTCCTCACAGACCTTGTCTTACACTTTGTTGTTTTTAGACCTTGTTCAACCTATATGTTTGATTTCATATGCTGATTGAATCCTTATTCCATCACACATACTCTGAATGCTAAAGTTCAACTGAGTTTTAGGGTTTTTTGGACTTTTTTCTGGGTTTTAGGACACTGGCGTTCCCCTACCTTGTTAGCAGGGTACCAACACTCCCTGAAAGCCTTAGATAGAGTGTTATAATGCTCTTGTGCCCCTTACACTAGAGAGCCAACCTCTCTTTTCAAAAAATCCTTTCTAGAATTGCATTTTTTGAGATCCAGTCTCTATTTGTTTTCACTTACTGAGATTCTTTGTGATTCAATGCTTCCTCCTATTGAACTTTGACATCCTTCCTTCTAATAAATAAGAACTTTGTTGTTCATATTTTGTGTCCTTCTTCCTTATTTTGATTTTTTCTTCTTTTGAGAAATTGGAATCAATCCACTGCTTTCTTCTCTCTTATCCGACTGAGCGGGAACATTGGTGAAGGGCATAAAAAATATGTGAATCGTCTCACTTAGTTTTTTTTGGTCATTGTTCTTAAACATCTCTCTTTTGTGTGAATTGGTTGATTTTCTTTGTTATCTTTTGTTTTCTCTTTGCTTCTTGTTTCAATCATCGCAAGAGGGTGTGTTGTTTGTGCAAAAACTACTTATGCCTGTCCGAATCTCCTTGATCTAAAAGGGTTGTTGGCAGGAGAAGTTTTTGCATTGAATTAATCATCATTCACATACAAACGACAAAGATACATATTAGTGAATGGTTTGCATATTAGAAGGCATTTCTGAAATGTTTTATCATTGCATTACATTTGATTGAGAACAAAATTGATTGACGACATTCCATATTAGTGTTTGATAGTGAAAATGACTCTTTCTTTTTCCCTTAAATAGGTGTTCATTGAAAAGAAATGATTCCTTATCATCTTTCATGCATCTTTTTGGGAATTGATTCATCATTCCATTAGTTTCAATCGCATACACCCTTTGAGCAAAGAACGGTTGTAAAACAAACGCTAATTAAAAATTAACTAGAACATTTTTGTTTTTAGGATCTTCCACCAACAGTAGACTAGGGTTAGCACTTTGGATTAGGTTGTGAGTACAACTCTCCAAATTTTTCAGAACAAACATTAGCATCCTGAGCTAGGGAGAATCAAATCCAATTGTCGTATTGGTTTTTTGGGATCCCCCTCAACACATAAGCGTTATGCATGAGGTCGCATTCGGGAGAATTATGGAGATTATCCCTCCGTGTTTCAACTGTTTGTAGTGTTCATATCGTATATTGGGGGTCACTTGAGGGTATACCCGCGATTATGTGTGGGAGCCTCTCGGGTTGATTTCAGACTTGTTATCCTTCCCATACATTTTGGATCAGACTGTCGACTATACCCACCCATGGAATCACTGTGAATTGGTGTCTTTAGTTGCCATAATATTTAGGTACTTACACAAGGTGACAGTGAAGGGAAGTCTCACTGTACCTAAAACAGACATTGGTCAAACTCACTTGGGCTCCATGGAGGTTAAATCCACAATTACTGCGTGGAAGCTTGCACCAAGGTGAAAGTCCATTAAGTAGGTCACCATTATAACTATTCCAACATATCCTAGCCCTTTCTCGCCTTGATCATGCGACGTTGGATTTCATCACCAAATAGTATGATCATCGAGAGAAGTTTTGTTTTCTTGGTTGATTCTTAGATTTTATTAGCGTATGTTGTTTCTTTTTGTTAGTTGGCCCTATATTTTCAGTGTGTTTTGTTATTCTCCACAATTGAACCTGTAGACGATGAAGGTCTTCACCGATCATGTAGGATGAAAGGGCTTCCTTAGGAAGGCTATCAACCTTACCTCCTAACCCTCCAGAAGACATCTACCATAGAGAGGTAGAAAATCAATCCGACACTGGAAGTGTTATTGCTCCTCTGTTAGATAACTCAGAAGGTGCTTTGGTCATGATTGAAAATCCCACTACATCTATGTCGGTAACTCCTCCTGAGCCACTTTTGGTTCGTTTAGAATCCCTTGGGAATGTCATAGACGAAGAGGTCCCACGATTATCAGAGATGATTTTTACCGAAACATATATGGGATCCACAGAACCAATCTTTGGTGATGAGTATAGGACCCCTGTTCGTCCTAGCACTGCACTAGATACCAATCCCACACCTACTCATTTTGTATGAAGGACTTCATTGGGACACGATCTCTTTGAAAATTTCAAATCCTTTCGACAACCCTTTCATCCTTATGACCCTCCTAGTGAAACATGACCATCCGATCAAACCATGAATCACCTAGTCGATCGGGTTATTAACCCTACTGTTACACTAGCACAAGTCCATCATAATGTTGGACTCATCACCTCTACTCATCTCCAAATAAATTCAATCTCTACCCCCGTTTCTACAAGCTTTTACTCTACATCTCCACATGTTCCACATGATCCTGCTGGGACATCTTCTCACCCGAGAATGCAGACCCCTGCTGGCCAAACACAACCAGTTGGAGTG
>JZKD02S1786518.1:0-12974 GCA_000966675.3 Picea glauca
TTTATAAAAGAAACCATTTCTAATGTTGATGTGTGACAATATTTCTCAAAATTAATATAAGGCACTTGTTGGTCAATTACCTCAATATTGCCAAGAAATATGTGTTTGACATGCCAAACGTTTCTTTCACGTTGTACAGTAACATTGTTTTCCCAAGCTCGGTAGACTTTGACCGAGCACTAGGTCCAAAGAGAGGGGTGGTGGAAGCAGATTTCAGGATTTCGAAAATGGTATCACTGATATGATCATCATTCCCTAGCTCATCGTTCTGGAATGTGTCTAACAACATTGTCTCCATGGAAATTATATCCCGTAAGTAATCATCCATACCAACCTCTTTTTGATTGTCTCAAATGCCAACTTCTGAAGAACTACTATTGTTGTAGTCATTCATAATTGGTGAATCTGGATGTAGTGGGAATTGAATAGGTGGTTGATTTAACCATTCTTGGTACTCTTCCTCTCTGAATTGTGCTCTCATTGCAGCCTTCTCTCAGGTTGACATTGTTGTGAGGTGCAACGGAAGATTTCAGGATTTTGAAAATGGTATCACTGATATGAACATCATCCCCTAGCTCAACGTTCTGGAATGTGTCTAACAACATTGTCTCCATGGTAGTTGTATCTCGTAAGTAATCATCCATACCAACCTCTTTTTGATTGTCTTAATTGCCAACTTCTGAAGAACAACTATTGTTGTAGTCATTCCTAATTGGTGAATCTGAACATTGTGGGAATTGAATAGGTTGTTGATGTTGGATTACTAAGAGGCAGGGTGAATCAATAATAGATAAATTCAATCATTTTTAACCACAATACGCAAGTGTCATATCAATGTAGCATTATCATCCAATAGTTGTAGAGTAAATAAAAAATGAACAAATGAGCAATCATACACATACACAGTACACTAGTGTTTTTACGTGGAAATCCAAAGAGGGAGAAAACCACGGAATGTTTTTTTCTTATATGTCTTTAAGAATTACATTCATTGGAAGCACCAACTTCTTTGTTTTCCAGCTGCAACTGGAAGGAGACTACAACTTGAGGGAAGCTCCAACTCCCCAATTCTTTGGCTACAACCAAAAGGAGGCCACAACCCCCTATATTCTTCGGCTACAACAGGTGGCTACAACCACTTGTCATTTCCTCGTCCAACCTCTCTGATGTATGATTAGACTGATGGAACCACTGTCACACTATCAATGTATGATATAATGCTATAAACCTGAACCATGCATCAACCTGTACCTCAACCTGTAATCAACCTGTACCATAAACAAGTGCATCAGCCATGCACCAACCTATACCAAACAACTTGTAATCAACATGTACCATAATCAAGTGCATCAACCATGCACCAACCTGTACGATGAACAAGTGCATCAACCATGCACCAAACCTATACAAATAACATGTCACAACAACATGTCCAAACAACCTATCACAACAACCTGTCTCATCAATATTTTCAACCAAATCCTATCTACTCACCAAGATAAATCACCAAGACAACTCTCAAAGATGTGCATCAACCAAGCATAACACAACAACTCATAATCATCACCAATATCAATATGTGCTTCTAATAATATATCAATACAAGTATGCTACATCATCCATAAACCATGTGTCAACAATAATACTAACAAGTGTCTCCAACCATGTACCAAGTATGTACCAATCATGTATCAAATACTCATCAACTATGATTCATCAATATGTACCAACATCATCAACTACACACCTCATGTATGTGCCAACTCATCAACTACTTCTCTCAACCATGTACCCAACATGTACCTCAACCAAAATCCCTCATCAATTTCATGATCTGAATCTGATTTGTAACTCTATAATAGACCTAGTGTATAAGATCACATACTTGTAAACCTTCCTTAACTTTAACAAAAAGAAACTAGCATTTTCATCAAACTTTACTTTAGTCTCACGTGACTAATTTTGGATTAATCAACAACCCTAACTTGAAATAATCATAACTATGTACTTGTGATGAATAAAGATCTAAAAATGGTACACAATGTTCTTCAGTGTATTTTATGCAATTTTTCTAGACTTCACTACTTGGAACCTCTCAGAAAATGAGTTATAGCAAAAATGGCATACCTAGTTGAATTCTAGCTTATTCTAGAGAGCAAACTTGTAGAGTGTGTCCCGCATGGAATATTTGTTGTATGGATATAAAAATTGTACATAGAATACTACAGACAGTATTATAACCAATACATTTGGTCTTAGTGAATTTGGATCTATTATGAATAAGTTACGACGTTTTTACCCGAAACACATGTTTTAGACTAGTTTCAAGACTAGCCACAAACCCTATTTTCCACGGCTTGTAACTCCAAAAATACAACAACCCACAAGCTAAAATTTGTATCACAAATACTTGGATATGTTTCCTCAATGTATTCCCAATTTCACGGTCTGAATCATTCTAGAAAAAAAAATATTGTGAAAATGGTGAGATGACCTTTAAATAACATACCTTAGAAAGCATCATCAAAAGAATTTATCCTCCCTTGAATTTCGGTCTTCTTTACTTCACCTCCCCTCTGAAATTCGGCTAAGATAGTCTTTGGTTACCTCATTCACCTATAGATATTCAATATTCTCAAGTGTGTTTGAAATGAGAGAGCCTTTCCTCTTATTTATACTTTCATGAANGAATCAATAATAGAGAAATTCAATCATTTTTAACCACAATACGCAAGTGTTATATCAATGTAGCATTATCATCCAATAGTTGTAGAGTAAATAAAAAATGAGCAATCATACACATACACAGTACACTAGTGTTTTTACGTGGAAATCCAAAGAGGAAGAAAACCACGAAATGTTTTTTTCTTATATGTCTTTAAGAATTACATTCATTGGAAGCACCAACTTCTTTGTTTTCCAACTGCAATTGGAAGGAGGCTACAACTTGATGGAAGCTCCAACTCCCCAATTCTCTGGCTACATCCAAAAGGAGGCCACAACCCCCTATATTCTTCGACTACAACAGGTGGCTACAACCACTTGTCATTTCCCCATCCAACCTCCCTGATGTATGATTAGATTGATGGAACCACTGTCACACTATCAATGTGAGATATAATGCTATAAACATGAACCATGCATCAACCTGTACCTCAACATGTAATCAACCTATACCATAAACAAGTGCATCAACCATGCACCAACCTATACCAAACAACTTGTAATTAACATGTACCATAATCAAGTGCATCAACCATGCACCAACCTATATGATGAACAAGTGCATCAACCATGCACCAAACCTATACAAATAACATGTCACAACAATATGTCCAAAAAACCTATCACAACAATATGTCCAAACAACCTGTCTCATCAATATTTTCAACCAAATCATATCTACTCACCAAGATAAATCACCAAGACAACTCTCAAAGATGTGCATCAACCAAGCATAACACAACAACTCATAATCATCACCAATATCAATATGTACTTCTAATAATATATCAATACAAGTATGTTACATCATCCATAAACCATATGTCAACAATACTACTAACAAGTGCCTCCAACCATGTACCAAGTATGTACCAATCATGTATCAAATACTCATCAACTATGACTCATCAATATGTACCAACATCATCAACTATACACCTCATGTATGTACCAACTCATCAACTACTTCTCTCAACCATGTACCCAACATGTACCTCAACCAAAATCCCTCATCAATTTCATCATCTGAATCTGATTTGTAACTCTATAATAGNCAAACCTATACAAATAACATGTCACAACAATATGTCCAAAAAACCTATCACAACAATATGTCCAAACAACCTGTCTCATCAATATTTTCAACCAAATCATATCTACTCACCAAGATAAATCACCAAGACAACTCTCAAAGATGTGCATCAACCAAGCATAACACAACAACTCATAATCATCACCAATATCAATATGTACTTCTAATAATATATCAATACAAGTATGTTACATCATCCATAAACCATATGTCAACAATACTACTAACAAGTGCCTCCAACCATGTACCAAGTATGTACCAATCATGTATCAAATACTCATCAACTATGACTCATCAATATGTACCAACATCATCAACTATACANCTCATGTATGTACCAACTCATCAACTACTTCTCTCAACCATGTACCCAACATGTACCTCAACCAAAATCCCTCATCAATTTCATCATCTGAATCTGATTTGTAACTCTATAATAGACCTGGTGTATAAGATCACATACCTACAAACCTTCCTTAACTTTAACAAAAAGAAACTAGCATTTTCATCAAACTTTACTTTAGTCTCACGTGACTAATTTTGGATTAATCAACAACCCTAACTTGAAATAATCATAACTATGTACCTGTAATAAATAAAGATCTAAAAATGGTACACAATGTTCTTCAGTGTATTTTATGCAATTTTTCCAGACTTCACTACTTGGAACCTCTCAGAAAGTGAGTTATAGAAAAAAATGGCATACCTAGTTGAATTCTAGCTTATTCTAGAGAGTGAACTTGTAGAGTGTGTCCCGCATGGAATATTTGTTGTATGGATATAAAAATTGTACATAAAATACTATAGAAGGTATTATAACCAATACATTTAGTCTTAGTGAATTTAGATCTGTTATGAATAAGTTACTACATTTTTACCCGAAACACATGTTTTAGACTAGTTTCAAGACTAGCCACAAACCCTATTTTCCACGGCTTGTAACTCCAAAAATACAATGACCCACAAGCTGAAATTTGTATCACAGATACTTGGATATGTTTCCTCAATGTACTCCCAATTTCACGGTCTGAATCATTCTAGAAAAAAAAATATTGCGAAAATGGTGAGATGACCTTTAAATAACATACCTTAGAAAGCATCATCAAAAGAATTTATCCTCCCTTGAATTTCGGTCTTCTTTACTTCACCTTCCCTCTGAAATTCGGCTAAGATAGTCTTTGGTTACCTCATTCACCTATAGATATTCAATATTCTCAAGTGTGTTTGAAATGAGAGAGCCTTTCCTCTTATTTATACTTTCATGAAGCTTCCTCAAGGGGTTATCTTTTAACCATCTTAACCCACTTTCCTTATTTTATAACCCACTTCTAACCACTTGTCAACTTAGTAATTTCTCCATTAACTTTATTATTTAAATAATTTATTTTGTATTCTCTTTGAATTATAGTACACTCATCACTTCACTTTATTATTTACCTTCTAAAATCTCTTAAACCACTTTGACTACTTTGACCTCTTGGAGCTTCTAAATGACTCATGAGGGTTCTCTAACTTCACATGGCCATAAATCTCTAACCGTGAGGAGTTATGTGACATTCAACATACCACTAGAAATGGAATGACATGTAATATCCATCTAGAATATTCTTGCCTGCAAATATATCGAAACTCATATCATTATCCATCAAACAAACTTGGGTCCATTACCCAAACCTGGGTTCTCCAACTTCTCATGGCCATAACTCTATAACCGTGAAGAGTTATGTGACATTCCACATACCACTGGAAATGGAATGACATGTAATATCCATCTAGAATAGTCTTACCTTCAAATATATTAAAACTCATACCATTATACATGAAACAACATTGGGTCCATTACCCAAACCTTTGTGCTACCAGAATTCGCTACCAGACTTTCTCCAAGGGTTGACATCAATCACTAAGGGTTGACATCAATATACAATATCACTCTCCAATGGTTGATATAAATGACAACCAACAATCCATACCAATTGTCCATCAACCTAAGCCAATGGTATGACAGTTGATTCAACCATTCTTGCTACGCTTCCTCTTTGAATTGTGCTCTCATTGTAGCGTTCTCTCGGGTTGACATTGTTGTGAAGTGCAACGGAAGATGGTAGGTAGGTATTTCATCATCAGAAGAATCATAATTTCAAAAATATTGAACATTAGCACATCGATGATATTAGTAAGCACAATGCAATAATTTGTTTGTTCAAACTACATTATACCAAACAATTATTACCATCGCTGACCCAGGGTTGCGGTTGGAAGATGGAATGTCACAATTGGAAGGGTAAAGTGATTGTCCACTTTCATATACCAATTGCTTCCGATATGTTGCTCCTGATAAGACCTTCCGACGTTTTTGAACCGATACTGGAATATTTTCTGCATTTGAACTCGATTTTGAATCAGGATCCTGCAAATTTGGATACATTCTTATTAAGATTGACATGGATAAAAAAAAATTCAATGAGAAAATCGAAACATAAATAAAATAAGTTAAACTTACTAGAGATGGAAAGGGAGAACTCTGCGGTGGACTTTGAGCAATATGGAATGGGCTGAAATTTGAAGAATTATCCATTTGATCATATAATAAGGTTATCTCTACATTTCAGCAAAATTAGCAATAATTTTTTCTGTATATATCTAAAATAAATTTCAAGGACCATACCACAATCTGAGTTTGAATATAGTTTTGAAAGCATTTTTTAAAAATAATGTGACATAAAACGTAAAATTTATACTAAAGTATTGTAAGTCATGTGAATTCATCCTAAAAGATAATTTGATATGAATATACTATTTTATGTGTAAATAAAAGTTCAAATAACTTTAAAAGCAACCCGGTGCGTTGAAAAATTAACCACATTGTGTTTCAAGATTTTGTTAATAAAAAAAATGTATATGTTATCGGTGCATCATATAATATGGACACACTTGTGTGTAATGTAATATGGACGCACCAGTGCGTCTTATATAAACACATCGTCGTACCGAAAAAGTTTCAAAAAAAACTCAAATTTTTTAAACAATTAACAAAAGAGCGAGAATCAAATTTCATAAAGTCCTTTAAATACTATAAAATTATTCACTATTTCATTATTTTACAAAATTTTGCACGGAAGAAACTTGCAAGAGAGATATACAGAGGAACATTGTAGAGGAACAGAATACTTTGGAACCATAGTTTTATTCATAATATGAGAATTTGAAGGGTATGGTGATTCACTCTAAACCATTTTCATAAAAAAATTTAATATTAAGAAGGTATTCAATATTTTCATTATTTTTCCAAAACTTAAAAGAGACAGATTTTGAATAGAGACATACCGGGAAGCACTGTGGAGCAAAATAATACTTTGGAATAGCAAAAATATTAAATTTTAAGGGTATGGTGATTCACTCAAAACCCTACATAGTAAAAATTTTAAATTTTACTGTTGATTTTGATAACATAATTATTTAGAAATTGTATTCCTATTTGGATTTTAATTAAAATTCAAAAATAATAATAATAATAATAATAATAATAATTACCTTAAACCCTTGTTTTGTTTTGCTTATGTGAATGCAAAATTTCACCCTAGGGTTTAACTCCCTCTATCACTTCAGAATTAGGGCTTTTTGTTTTAGGCATTTTAGATCTACTGGATTTGTTTTTATATATATAAGTGTTTTTCATATGATACAAAGGGACCACTTATTGCATCGGATCTCAAACGTAGTCATCCCTCTGACTCTTTTTTTTTTTTTAAACGGTTTCTAATTTGACGTTTTTTTAAAAAACGTTTTCCAATTTTCCGATACATCATTTTGACATAAACGCATCAATGCATTACGTTTATGTTGAAGGGGCGCCGATAAAGCCAAAAAAAAAGAAAAAATTAAAAAATATGGTGCATAAAAACTTATCGTGAATGTTTTCTCATCTAAACAACACAGAAATGTTGTCACATAGTTTTTTTAATTTTTCTTCTCATCGGTGTGTAATTTTTCTTTTTTTTTTATGAATGTTTATTTTTTTTTTGTTATGTTTTTGTTTTCTACTGTAGTCGTTGTGATGTCTTCTATATATATCTCACTGTTATAATTCACAATTTTTTAAAGAAGAAATTAAACTATTTGGTATGTTTTGTTGTATGAAACGCACCGGTGTGTTTTGTTGTATGGAACGCACTAGTTCATTTTTTGTAATTAATCCACCAATGTTTTGTATTTAAAAAGAGCATCGGTTACAACGATTGTTTTTTCGCTGAAAATCATGTCATTTATTTATAAAATATATTTAATAATTTATGTATTGAATGGTACAGGTTGTATATTGATAAAAATATGAATGAGAAGAGTTTAAATAAGAAAAGTTTTGGTCGACAGAATGATGGCATGCCCGGAAAAACAAAAAAGGCAGGCTCTCTATAAATTATATACAAAATTAGTATTGTTGAACTATATGTAAGTTTAATTAATATGTATTGGTTAGTGTGTCATGCAGGACCACAAAATGTAGAAGCTTAATAAGATTATTTTTTATCTAAGTGCAGAAGAGCGTAAAAGCTTGATGGAAAAATTGCAGAGGGATGAATCGGGTGTATGAAAAAATACTATTCAATATGATTTTTTTTTGAATTTTCATTAATAATATACTTAGGAATATTAGATGAAATGTTTCAAACAATCTATTAATTAACATATGTTTAATGTTCTACCAACACTAACAACGAGGGAAACAGAATGTCATTCTAACAAAATAAAATTAATTAATATAGAAGATGTAAATAATGATGAATTGGTCATTAGCTCATCTGGAGAGGTGTTGTAGATTAATTAAAGAGGAAAAGACTTTTATAGAACTATGAGGGATATAGTGGAACAAACGTATAAATGTACTTTCCACTTACAATATAGAAATCAATCTGATGATTCCAAGAACCAGATTATATCTAAACTATAGGAAGCAGTGGTCAATGAGACAAGTCAGACTTGCAATAGAAAAAACATACAACAACAAAAAAGAATCATTCGAAAAGTAATATTTCTAAAAACATTTTTTTAAAATATATATATATATATATATATATATATATATATATATATATATATATATCAATTTTGCGATATTCAGTTTTCATATATCAATATAAAAATACTTTATTGTCATGTTATTTTTTCAAGAGTTGTATGAAAATCATAGAGGACCAACGCACTGATATTTGAAATATGTCAGTCGAAATGCCAAAAAAAATGTACAATAAGATGGTCAAATAAATGAACATAATTGCATCGCAGGAGCTATCTCAACAACAACGTGCTTTGAATGTATGTAATCATTGAATTTTTCTATTAATTACAAATAATTAATTTAGTATTAAATATTAATTTTCAAATATTCTCTTACAGAAAAGAAAAGAAGATGGAACTCATTCTGCACAAAAAACTAGACGACAAGGAAAAAAATGGTTGATAGAAAATTTTGTGAGTAATTGTTATTTCCTTATAAAAACTTAAGGTTTTTTTTGTATATTTTAAGTTTTTTTACAACAGTCATCCTTGAATGTTGTCAAACAGGTGCAAACATACAAAGAAGAGTCTTCGGAAAAATTGATTGCCATTGGGTTAATTAAGGGTTGTGAGTATATGTTGGCATATCAAAAATTAATTGTGGAATTTGTAAGTATAATCTGTGTTGTTTTACTTCTATCATTTTATAATTAATGAAACAAAAATAATAGTTTATATTAAATATATGATTTATTATGGGATATAAAACTTACAGAAAACAAAGTATGGAACTGAGTCAATAGAATAATTGTTGAAAGAAGGTATGAGATTTGATTTTGAACATATGTGTGATTCATGAGTCAATTCTTTCTTTGCAAGTACATCGTTTTTCAATTTATATTCATATATATTATTTATTTCAATTTTCATTATTCTCACCAATGTAGATAAACTCATTACAGCTTATTTGTATGTTTGTAAATGGAACTTGAAAAAAAACAAAACAATTGAGGCAATCAACCAAACATTCGACAAAATAACCCAAGGCATGGAAGTACCTCGAGCACTAACAACAGTTCCAGTGAAAAATGATGACCAATATAATTGGATATCAATGCAAACTGCAATTGTATTTTTTTGAAATAATTCTTTGTGAAAATCAAACATTTTTGTTTAATGTAATGGTCATAGTGTCCCAATTGAAAGATAAGGGATTATCGATAAGTGTCTCATTTTGTATGACAAAGACCCTCTTATTCATATAATAAAATATGTTTTAATTTATTCTATTGTGTTGTCCAATGTCGCTGTGAAATGTTACATCTTTGATTAAATATATGGATGACTAAATAGTATAATGAATAAATACAAAATCTCATGATATAACAAATTAATCCAAACATCATTATCTAAATTCACTAATCAAAATATAAGATATATGTAAAAAAATTAATAAATTATGGAATTAAAAAATAACAATAATAGAACTATCACAGGTGGATGTTTCTCGGTGTATCTTAATTATTAATCTCATATGCGCATTTAATATTAAAACTCACTGGTGTGTTTCATATCAAATGTGCACCATTGTTTTTTTGTAATCAAATAGCATTGGTTTCAATATTTACTTAATACCACAAAATTATATTAAAAAATTGGTCTTCGATGCGTTAAGCTTATACGAAGCACCAGTGCTTTTGTGTTATTAATAAGAACTGGTGTTTTTGTGTTATTAATAAGAACCGGTGCTTTAGGATTATTAATAAGCACCAGTGTGTTTCTGTTATTAATACGCACCGGTGTTATTGTGTTATTGATAAGCATCGGTGTGTTTTTGTTATTAATACACATCAGTGCTATTGTGTTGATGATAAGCATCGGCATTTGTTTGTTACTAAAAAGAATCGGTGCTTTCTATTTTTAATGCACTGGGGGCGTTTTCAGGTAACACACCGATGCATATTATTTTATATAGCATCGGTTCCTTCTTATTATTAATGCACTGGTGCGTTCTAAGCAGAAATCTCCGATCCTTAATTACTTTTAACTCTCCCAGTGTGTTTTATTGCTAAATCCTTGGTGCTTATAAGACAAATGCCTCGGTGCTTGCATATTTTACTGCCCTGGTGCTTGACTTTAAGTGTACAGCACCTGTGCGGTACGTGTATGTATGCATCGGTGCTTGTTCCTCATACAAACGCACTGATTTGTAAACATCCTCTAACACCTATGGTCGCCCATATTTTTTTAGTTATAATAAAGTTTCATTATAGTATCCGCAAAAACATCTGCTATCAAAAACAAATGTTGTAGCGGAAGTTTTCTTGACAACTTTTGTCAATTTTGTAACACTAGAAACCTCCACTACAACCTCTGTTATAACCTCCACTAAAAGGTATTTACCTTGTAGTAAGGTATCTTATGGATTCAATTACCCATTCACCAATGGAACAAATCTAATTGTCAACTAATCAATAGGGTGCTATATTTGCAACAAGTGTTCATCAACGAAATTCATTAGTGGTTGCAATTTTTCAATAGGGAAAATCAAAGATAAACCTTTCTTAGGCAATCGTTTTGGAGCAACACAAAATAAGGATATACTCTTGAATTGTCAAAATTATATAAAGAAGAATGTCTTTCTCCTAGCTATTTATGTTTTGGTAACTGTGGGAGGTATTAACCTCCACATGTAACCTATGACTTAGAATAGAATATTCCAGAAGCAAATGAACCATTAAACAAATGTGTGGAAACCCTGGAAGACAATTCGACCTAGAAAAATAAATAATATTAGAATATTATCTTCCAGAAATACAAGTCGGCTCCATAGGAAAAAGATAAACAGAAAATATAATTACCAGAAAGTCAGGTCGGCCCAGCGAGAAAAGTCATTGGACATATTAATATAAATAGAGGACGTTTTAGCTAATTTGGATACCCAATCAGAGCACAAGTCTTGTGGAGAGCTACAGTTGCAGCTGCAAGTGCAACACAAGTCAGATTAATATAAATAGAGGACATTTTAGCTCATTTGGATGCCCAGTCAAAGAGCAAGTCTTGTGGAGAGTTTCACTTGCAGTTGCAACTGCAACTGTAAGGAGGAATAAGAGCATATGGTCATCTCTTGGTATTGGTATCTCTCTAGCACCATCAAGTGCAGCTGCAGTTGTTGCAGTTGTGTATGGCACTTATTTTGTGAATATCGAGACTCTTGTGTGCTACCATTAGAGAAGGAGCGCTCTACTTGTCTTGAGTTGTTGTTGCAATTAGCAACTAGGGTTTATCTATTGGTTCTGGAGTAGGCTTGCCGAAATTATTCTAAGTAAAGGTTAGTGTGCACAGGGGTGGAATATGTGAATACCTATGGTTGGGTGACAATGATGTGACGGTGTCTATGGTTAAACGAGCATACCAAAATTTCAACATAGTATCAAAGTTGGTTTCCTTCGTAACAGTCTAACCGATGGAAGGAAGATCCTCAGTTTCCCCCATTGTCAAGCTTGTTGAGAAATTACTGAACTCACTAAGAAGGTCGCCTAAGTAGGTCACATCTCTTCCCCGGATCGAATTTCTGAAGTTGAAAAATTAAGGTTTCCTCATAAAACCCTAGGTCTCCAATGTCAGTTGCAGTTGCAGTGCCAATTTCTTCGTGCCAGTTGCAGTGAAAGATTTTGTGAAGTGTTAGGACTAATTTTTGGTTGTCCTAGTGTGCTTTACACCTAGCACATCTCCAGCTACCTTTAGATTACAAGTTGGAGCACCTTTGAAGTTTTAAGGTTTGTCATTGCTTGTCGTTGTTGTCGGATCGTCCACTACCTATCAATGTTGCCGAAGGTATGTACTTATATATATTTAAATTGTATCACTATTTTGAGTGTGATTGCAGGAGAATGGATCTCTTACAATCGTAGATCCATAGGGATCTCAGACCCATCACATTTAGAGGAACAACGCACTCCAGGTTTGATTGTTTTCATATGCCTCTAGTTGTTATGGCATTATTGTAATCTTATGAACATCTAATTGTAATTTGATCTATTGAAGTTATAGTAACCTTTGTTCAAAGATAAAGTTATAAGTTTACTCTAGTCAAATAATTAGATTGATTAAGGTTGAGATTTTGAGTTTATTTGCATTATATTCTCTAACTCAGATTTCT
>JZKD02S1786518.1:52465-72778 GCA_000966675.3 Picea glauca
TCACCCCATGCCATCCCTAATCAATGGTTGAGATCTCTCCAAAAGAATCTCAACTCAAAACCCACTTTGGGTTAAGTTGCCTAAGTTCACTTTATGTCCCCTCATTCACCCACTTAGTGAATAATTAGTCACTTTAGGCTAAAATGACAAAATTTCACTTTTGAATTAAATCTCCTAAGTCAAAGTGAAATTAGACATAAAGTACAAGGCACCATGGTACAAACATCTCCCTCCTGTGGTTAGAGGCCCAAAACCACAAGGGAAGCACTGTCCAAGGTACCCAAATCTCAACACTCCCTCTTACCGAGGAAAGTGCCATTCACCTCTCCAATCTCATCCCTACAGTGGACATGGTTACATGCTAGCAAATACTCGGTGAGTATGGTTGTACCCTGATCATCACAAGTGGTCTCTGACACAGATCTTCTCTACCCGTGTGATCTATAGATGGAAGTGCATCTCCACCTATCCAAGATCAACTAGATCTTGGCATCACACCAAAGATCTCAAACATGGCATCTCACCAAGGCTTTCTACCCCCTGGCATCTCACCAAAGGTCCCTACTTTTGGCATCTCACCAAGAGTCTCTCTCTTGGCATCTCACCAAGAGTATCTGGATCTTGGCATCTCACCAAGATCCTGAACTTGGTCTCTCACCAAGTGACTTCCACCTGAAGTGGAACCTAAAGCTAATATGCTTGTCTCCATAACCAAGTGAGGCTCAAGCCTCTCTGGCACCCTGCTCCCACTCATCAATCTCTGATGCTCTGAAGCCTCCGCACCAACTCTTTGTCTACTCAGCAACTCTGAAACTAAAGTTGTATCGGGTGGACCAGTCACCCTTGAATATGGTGTCCTCGAAAGTTGAGTCTGAGCTCCCTCTAAATCAATACTCTGAGTCAATGGGACCTCCTCAACTCTGTCTTCCCACTGATCGTCGAATGGTGTATCAACTGACAAAAGCACACTCCCTCGCAAACTGAGTAGCGAACTCCTCCTCCTCTGTTATCATTGCCATACCATCATGTTGCTTCTTCTTCTTCTTGGGACATTGTCCTGCATAGTGCCCCATCTCTCCACAAGCAAAGCATCTCACTATGCTCATGTCTCTCTCGTCATCCTCAAAAATGCGTTGGTGTCCTGAAGATCCTGAGTTGCATCTCAGCTCTTGTACGAAGTCGTCCCAAAGTCTCTCCCAATTGGGCATGACCTCCTTGGCCACAATGCCTCGCACAAATGAACCCCAAGGTTTGGAAAAGTTGTTCAAAGTTGTTCAAAGTTGTCCTCACCAAGAATTCAGGATCCACAATCTCCTCGACTGCGGCCAACTCATCTCAAATCTGTGTAAATCTGCCAAGGTATGATGTAACCGACTCTGAATCGAGCATATGAATGCTCCTGAGCTTGTCCTGCAGAACCATCTTCCTATTCTGACTGGGTCTCTGGTAAAGCTTGAACAATGAGGCCCATATCTCAAAGGCATAGTCTTTCCCAGTCAAATGAGGTATGATGTGGTCTCTCACCACATCACAAATAGTCCTCTTCACCTTGGTGTTCTTCTTCCTGAAATCTACGCCCAACAAAGGTGAAGGAGCAAGTGCAGGAGGAATCACCATAGGAGCTTGAACTATATCCCATAGTTCAAGGTCATCCAAGACAAATATGATCCCGGTCTTCCAAGGGGACCAATTGCTAGCTCCGTCTAGCCTATCCTCTGCCCTCATCTGAGACACAGACATGGTTGTCCACTGAAACTCACACTGATGCTACACACTACAAAAGAGTACAGCCTCACTCCTATCAACACATGTGTGAAAGGAGGTTGTCCAGCTACAAACTCACTCCTGTCAACACCGGTGTGAAAAGAGATTGTCCAACTACAACCTCACTCCTATCAACACAAGTGTGAAAAGAGGTTGTCCACAAATGTCCAAAACAGTCTAACAAAAATGCCTACTGAATGCTCTACAAATCAGTCAAACTTAGCCACCAAGGCTCTGATACCATGTAGATTTTTGAGAAACTGTGAGGGTGCCCAACAGGCCTGTCAAATGACCTCTTGTTGGGCTCTAAGTTATGTCAACAAGGTTGTCCTTTGCTGTTGTTTTAGGACAGAAAACAGTCAAGCACTTTTATGCCCCCAAACTGATGATTAAGTGCTCTTTTGAGGTGCCCTTGCAAGTGTTTTCGTAACCGGTGGTTAGCACATGCAATATACTCAAAACAAATAACACTTCTCTAGATCTTTACAACTCTTACAACTGATTTAACAACTAAGCATGCATGAAATTTGGACACAAGTATTTTTGGTCAACACGACCCTAGATAAAACCCCCCCGGGAAAAACCAATTTAGAATGAAAGTATATATAAGTGATGTCTAAAGCATGAGATACAACAAGTATGCAAACACAATGGAACCTGATACAATAGCAACTCCTCTCGAGATGCTTTGGAGTTCCAAGAAGAGAAATGTGCCCAAGCTTAGTGCGCCCTCTTCCATTGTTTCTCTATCCACTGAAACAATGCACCCTTGACCCTTTGACCTCAGATGAAGAAACCCTTGCACACAAGCAAGTTGGTGTGTGCTACCTCCATGCTGAATATGTCAAATTTGCAATCCTCCAAGTGTAGCTAGTGCCTACTATGCAAGCACCCTCCTCCTTAAGTGTGCCCTCCTCAAAGCAAGAACAATCATCAAAAATAAATGAGGATCTTAACCTCCATCAGCCCTCGATGGAAGGAGGCGCCCAAGCTTCCCTCATCTAATGCCTCCATCCTCATCCTCATGCTCCTCTCCCAACTCTCTTGGTGAACATAACAAGGAATGAGCCTCTCTTTGCCCCTTGCACCCCTCTTGAACCTCCATAAGGAAACCTAAAGTATGGATGGCTAGGATCACCCCATGCCATCCCTAATCAATTGTTGAGATCTCTCCAAAAGAATCTCAACTCAAAACCCACTTTCGTTTAAGTTCCCTAAGTTCACTTTATGTCCCCTCATTCACCCACTTAGTGAATAATTAGTCACTTTAGGCTAAAATGACAAAATTTCACTTTTGACTTAAATCTCCTAAGTCAAAGTGAAATTAGACATTAAGTACAAGGCACAATGGTACAAACATCTCTCTCTTGTGGTTAGAGGCCCAAAACCACAAGGGGACAACTTTCCAAGGTACCCCAATCTCAACACACTATTGTATTGTTGGCCTCCCTCACCTCTCATATAAATGGAGGGAGAAGAGAGTCATTTGTTCATACACTTGATCTTGTGGATTCATTCATCACTCACGTGTATTAGAGATCCGAGAAGTGAAGCACACTACTCTCTCTCTCTCTCTCTCTCTCTCTCTCTCTCTCTGTGTGTGTATGTGTGTGTGTCTTCTCTTCATTGTATTATCACTCTTTGTCATGGAGCAATAGAATTCTTGAAGAAGATCGCAGGTGATTACAGGGTTAACATTTCACCATAAGGAAGCCAAGGTTTGTGATAAACCCTAGAAGCTAAAAGAAACATTGTTCTTGTAGTTCTCGTGAGAGAAGCCTAGGGTTTTGGAAACCCTAGTGTTGCTTGTTATGCATGATCAAGAGGAGGAGAGAAGGAGATGCCTCCTACACTTGTGGGATACAAGTGTAGGAGCCAATAAGGATTTTTGATAAAAAAACCAGCTTTGGTTGGAAGAGATTCCTAGCTAGTAGAAGTCGGTGGCTAGGGTTTTCATGGTTTCCTTAGCTAGGTTTTGGAGAACCTGAGATTGTACCAGCTTGTGATAAGTTGTGCGAATGTACATGTATTTCATCTCTTATATATTATTAAAGTGTTTCAGCTATCCAATTATTGTGTACTTGCAGATTTGATTTTCAGCTTGTTTCTTGATGGAGTAAATTCCAGCACTTGTTCATGCTGATTTGACATAACATTGAGCTGAAATCGTTAAGAGATTTAACATATACCTTAAAGATAAGAGGGTGGATTTACCGCTGTCATAATGAGATTTCAGCTCCAATATATGCATGAAAAAGTGTGCCCTAAGGGCTGTAGCTTGTTGACATTGAAGTACACTTTTTTGGTATCTTTTTTCTTGAGCTGCATAATGATTTCGACTGAAGTATTTGCTGTTGTTCGCTTCTGTTATTAAATATTTCAGATCAGCCATATGGCTGAAAGCTCTTAGGGATCAGATCTAGGAAACCTCTAGTGAAAAGTGAAATTTCTGAATTTGCATTAAAAAACAAAAACCAGAAATTTCTACATGGTTTCAGTCTTCAGAACTATTTTGACTGAGATTGCTCTCTTGGTGAAGAGAGAGTTGGATATTTCAATCATGTTGTACCTAGGAGAGGTGCTTTACCTCTGATAGGTTGACTAGGTGTGATACCCTAAGATGTTCGGGAGAAGCACTAGAACCCATAGAAGGGTTGTTCTACTTCATTTATTGCTAACTTTTGCTTTGAGGTGTGCTACAGATTTGCAGAATGATGACTCTTGATCCTAGAGAGTGTGATAGGTTGTATGGTGCTTTTGATTTCATACCTTGGAAGCTCATGCCAATGCTTATGGAGGAAATTGCGATTTGGGAGCATGTCGAGAAAGAGATAGGTACACCTTACGATCCGATCAAGTTGACAACCCATAATAAGGAGGCCAAGGAAAAGTGAATTATTCTTGATTAGGTGAAGGATCACTTCATCCCTCACAACATTACAAACAAGACATCTGATAAGAAGATGTTTGATGCTTTGGTCGGTTTATTTAAAACTACTTGTGTCTCTTAACAGATGCTCTTGTGAAACAAGCTTTCAGCCATCTACATGAGCAAGACAAATGTAGCGGTGAGCTATCTGGCAAGAATCATAGAGCTGAGAGATCGATTACTTGCCATAGGGACGGTGATGAAAGATAAAGAGTTTGTGCCATTGCTTTCAAGGGATATGTCCAGTGTATTGTTTAAGGATTCAAATAGTGTACCTTTGTATAGTATTCTAGGCAACTATTTCGGTTTGAAAATCATACATATAGATATGTAGGAAAATATTCAATAAAAAACATATAATTTACTATTAAAACTTGTAAATTTTTGGCAAATATTATCAATTTAATCATATTTATGTAAAAAATAGACAATTTTTTAACCAAATTGGTGAATATTTTTTTCAGAAAAATGGCTAAAAAATAGCCAATTCGCAAAATTTCGCCCCTAAAAAATACCCTAGATTTGTCACTGGATGGGGATCATGCTAGCCATTGTCCAAGGAAGAAGAAAGGGAAGGCCAAGCAGCAGAGATTGGTTGCAGGCACTATAACAGGAGTGAATGAGGGATCATCCCTGCTTGACACTGCCTTCTCCATTGTCTCTTGTTTATCTTCTAACACTATGTCAAGTGTTGGATGGTATGTGGACAGTTGGGCATTGAAACATATGACTTATGACAAGACATTCTTCAGCAAAGCTTCAGGAGAAAGAGGTAGGTATGAATCTGGAGTTGGATGATGATATTACTTATCCTGTGAGTGGATTGGGCTCCATTTCCTTCCAGATGCCATCAAATAATATTCTTGAGTTAAATGATGTTCTATTTGTTCCTAGTTTGAAAAAAAAAATATTCTTTCAATTTCTTCTATGGCAGATCATCAATGTAGAGTTGTATTTGAAGGAAAGCAATACAACATCCTTATAGAAGAGAGAGTTTAAAAACTTATGATCGTAACCTTCTTGTCACCTTAGCTTGTATCAGGTTAGGGGCACATTCCTTCTCTAAAGCATATCAAAGGCTTGTAAACCCTACAAACCCTTCGTCCAATGAGATGGGAAAAAGACAAGAAAATAAATCATTTCCATGATTAAAGGAAAAGCGTCTACTTCAGTAATAGTGAAAACTTTATGGAGACAAATCCTGCCATAAATTGAAATATATTGGGATACATCTCTTAGGATGATGTGTGAGTTACTATGAGAAGTCTTATCACAGGATTTGTACTTTGTGCAAAGCCCACCACGAGAAGTCAATCTTGTGTAACAACTAGAAGTACTTGTCACTGTCACCTAGGCAAGTACTTCCCACGTTTTAATGAGGAAAAAAGTCCAACACAAGGGAGGATTCCCTAGTCACCTCAAGGGATGTTATAGTAAGCTAAGGCAAGTCTGTAACCCCCCTATCTTAGTCACCAAATAAGTTAGGTTTGGTCTAGGAAAGATGAAGGGTAGAATTAGTTTTAACAAGTTAATCAGTTAACCTGTGCGAGACAACAAACAGTCCAATGCATATAATGGACAATTACCAAGTTATATGACATGTCATTCACCTTTAGACACTAGATATTAAGTAAAACCAATTGCTGTTGTAAAATTGCAGCAGTGAACTAGTTTATAACAGCAATAAGTAATTTGCAACAGCAGCAAGAAAATCAGCCCAGAAAATTAGCAATTATGTCTGATAGAATTTAGCCCTCAACAAGTAGAATAATATGCAATTGCTAAACAGTGATTCTAAGCAAGTTTTGCCACAATATTAAATAAGTATTCAGCAATATATGCAAGCCCTAATGGATGTAGCATTCGATTTATGACAGCGGCAAGATATTTAATGTTTCTTCAGAGCGTTGGAGTATAATTGGCTTGCCAATGATGTCATAAAACCAAACTAAGAGAGAGTTTTGAGAGAGTGTGTGTTCTAGCTAATACTAGGGTTTCAACCATCACTTGCAATCACAAGATTAGTGTCGTTTTCTCTTTCCTTGGGCAGATAGAGTCAAGGCAAACACCGTGAAGATTGCTAGAGGCAAGAGAGAGGTGTGAAGATCAAACTAGGGAATATACCCTCATAAACCCTAGAAGTCATTTGTCCCTCTAGCATCTAGCAACAAGGTCTCAATTGAAGTAGGTCACTTCAAACCCTAGGGGAATAAACCATCTTAATCCCTAGGGCTTGAACTAGCTAAGACAAAAACCCTAGGGTATAAACACTCTTAAATCCTGGAATAAGTCATAAATGCTTCAACAATTAATGATAAATGAAAGTAGGGAGGGGGACTAACAATCTTAATCCCTCCCAGGGTTTCTAGCATACAAGGTAACATGCAACAATTAACCATCTAAAAGAGCATCCACCAAAATACACCACACAAGCATAAAACTTGAAGAAGAACACTTACTAGGTCAAGCGCTATGCATGAGGAAACCCTATCTCAACATCCATCCATCAAGCAAGAGAAAAGCATCCAATGAAATCCTCCTTCCAAAAGCGCACACAAGTACTCCAAGCGAATAAAGAGAGAGAAAGAGACAAATAGTGGTAATCCCACAAGTGTGAGAATGATGAATGATAAAGTTGAGCGCTCCCTCTATTTATATGAGGTAACCAAGCGCTAATGTTGACAATAATCCATGATACAAGTGGGGTCGACCCCTCAAATAGCCTCTAAAAATGATAATACATGCAAATACACCATAAAAGGGTCACACGTCATGCCTCCAAAGGGTGAAGAGAGCCTCCCAAGGCCACATGTCATTGTCAAATGGTGCAAGCAAAGCAAAAAATCCTCGTCAAGTGCCATGTCACATCTCAAAGCCATCAAGTAGTACTCAGAAGGGAAAATAAATCCCCCCTGATCACTAAGGGATGAGAATGAGGAGGGGCAGCATCCCTCCCCCAAGACAAAAATATCAATATCTATATCTCGCATTATATATGAGGCGATAGAAAAGAAGCTTTTGATAGTAAACAAGATAAAAAAATCTAGAAGAGTTGGAAGTGATGGTCTATGGTGTGCCTCGTTGTCTAGACAACTCATCCTACTATTGAGATCTAGAGGTAGTCAACTATATGTTGGTGATGTGTAAATTGTCTCGGAATTCGAGACGACATCTCCATAAGCATCTCCCTAGTGGAACATGAATAGCCTCCCAAGGTCTCACAAATCCTTGGCTAATATGGTGTTGTTTGATGGTTGCCTCTCGGTGCCTCGATCTACTAGGATAACTAAAAAGAAAGGTGTAAGCATCCTAGAAGTGTCTAGACGCAAGGGCACCCTCATGAAGTTTTGAGATCGAAGTCCAAGGGCCTACCTCATGAACAAGGCCAAGCATCACTCATTTGGATACCAAAAGAAGGTGGAAAGAAAGTTCTAGGACTCCCTGAACAAGCAATAATAGCGACCATGGGCCTCATAATAAATGGGGCAGCCAAGGAGGAAGCGCTCCTCCATCTTGGCCCCCTAAAGATGGCAAAGTTGACAAATCTTGTCCTCTAGTGTGATATGATAATCGGCTTCAATCCAAAGAAAATGTGAACCAACCCAAAACTAGCCCAACAAGATCCTAAGAGCATGAACCCAGTGGAAAAATGTTTAAGGCGATCGAAAAATGAGGTCATCACATAGCTCCATGAAGTGCTCTGCATAGAAGGCTAACGTGGGATTTAAATTGTTCTGGGGGGCATTCGAAGTAACATGAATGTACTTCCTATGAATGTCCACTCAAGTAATCCTATTCAACCCTTCCTTAGTTGGCAAGAGTTGACCAAGGGCATCAAGAAAATATCTGAACAAGGGGAGCCAATCCATCAAGATACCAACTAATTACAGTAGACATGTCACCTCTGCAAACCAACAACAAACCTGTCCAAGAGTACTAGTCGAGGCAATGGCCTCCAAGGAGTAGCATAACAATTGATCCCTACTAGCGGTTGAGTCAACAAAGCTCCGAACATGATGCAAAAGAGAAACCAGTGTGAAAATGGTTTCAATAAATGTCGCAAGAAACGCCAATTGAGGTGCCATACCAACTGTGTTTCCATACGGAAACACGCGTGGTACAGCCTTGAAACACATTCATGGTCGTACAGACACATCCCACATGTGGGAAATGCATTTAGTACGACCAAAAACGTGTTTCAAGGCCATATCGGCGCCCATACAACACGTTTCCATCTCTAATGCAGACGATTTTGACACTTTTTTACTATTGGGACCCACAATTTTGGATTTGATCATTAATTAGAGGTTAATTAATAATTAATGAGACTTTTAGAAGCCTTTAAGAAAAAGAATTTTTTTATAAAGAAGATTTCACTCTCACTTTGCATCACACAATTTGCGCAAGGGCGATTTGAGCAAAAGTCTTTACCTCACTATTCACAGTTCCATACATGTACAATTGTCGCCTCATATATAAAGGCTGATTTTGGATATATAGCCTCATTTATAAAGGTTGTTTTAGATATTAATGCTTACATTATGTAATCATCTACAAGATATAATATAGAGATGGGTTTAGGAGTAAATTGTGATGTATCACTTGTCATTTCTGTTTCTAGCTAAATGTTCTTGCTCATTTATTCATGAATTTGAACCATAATGTTAAATGCTTTCTTTTAAAGTTTCAATATAATTTTCTATTTGTAAAATAGCACATTATTTATAATATATATATATATATATATATATATAGAGAGAGAGAGAGAGAGAGAAATGTATGTATGTAATATCGTGTGTATATATATATATATATATATAGAGAGAGAGAGAGAGAGAGATGTATGTATGTAATATCGTGTTTCCTCGTTTCCAAATTTTTGAGGGGTCACGTTTCCCGTACATTTATGTTTTGGATACACGTACACGTTTCCAGCATCATGTGACTTAGCTTTCAATCCATATGGGATGGGTTGCAAACTATGCCCGAATGATGGGTTGGGGAACAGTGTTCTTGCTACTAATAATCTGGCAAAGCATGAGGACATAAACTCTCTCTGTCATCATGCAATTCAACTCTAGAAAACTAGGTCCCCAAACCTCGGCATTGTACAAAACCATGGGCCTAACAAAGTCGTCCATGAGGTCCATCTTAGACAATATGAACTAAATCATAGTAACCAGATTCTCCTCAAGGCACCCCACACTCGCACTCGATTCTTTGCGAAATCTTGGCTCCATATTAGATTCTTAGGATTTTTGTGTATTTTGGATCGAATCCATTTGCTAGAATTCACTTCTAGTATAAGTGGATCCAGATCCTAGTGACAAAATTGCAGTAGATCTACTACCCTCTAGCTACATGTTTTGTACATTATTTACCATTATCGTCTCCGAGAACAGTGAGCACACAATTTACATAATAATTATCTACTAACTTGGTCAATATTTGAGCTCTTTGTTCCCAAGTGCCCCTATTAAGCACTTCATAGTTAGCATTAGATTAGGTGTGATCATCATGTTTATATCAATATTGTATTTTAGTAATTTTGTACCGTGAGTTGTCTTTAGAGTAGTCTATCTCCTAGAGAACCGACTCGCATATGACAGGTTAAAGTTCACATGCAATGTGTCTTTCTATATTTAATGGCTCAATGCCTAACTTTGGTTTGAGGAGGGCTATCCAGATTCCAACCCTAGATCAACAAAGGTTATAGGTGTCATGTTCTTCTTGAGAGTCAGTGCCTTGAGAATCATTTTTAGTCAAGGTTATGCGAACCATGGGTATTGTTACCCCCTGACATGTAGGGGTAACTAGAGGATATTTTCACTTGTGATTCTAATCACATTTCAACAAGTGAGCCAAAAGTGTGACCATTGTTGTATTCATGCATCGTATTGGGCCATGCTTAGATGATCTTTGTAGAGTGTTTGACCTAGGCGATATCTCCAGACCCTTTGTGGTCAGTCATGGCCCATCCCCCTAGTTTCCATTTTCAAGATAGTCCTTACTCTTATGACCTTGTCCAACTACCCTTTGGTGGCATTAAGTTGGCACCATGTTGGTCATTTATAGCCTAGGTAGGTACACGAGGGTCTTGAAATCGATCTATTAGGACACATTATCTAGGGGAACCTCTAGTGTCACTCACTCCTTTCTATGTAAAAGTGTTGATCATTTTGTAAAGGTTGTCACACCTATAGAAGCACACTTATCTTATGCCTAAGCATGGACCCCCCCTCTTATGTATTTGCACACTTTGGCCTTGGCCACTTAGAAATGATTCTACAGTGACTCATGCAATTTCATGTATCCCGTGGCACTTGTCACATCATCTAAGGCACTTTTGGGCTACTTTTGCATGCAAAGGCATCCTCTTGACATGCTGTGTTGAAGATCCTAGAACATGTTAGAAAGTAATGGATGTGATCGTTTAACCATATACAATACAGCAATATTGTCACCCAACCATAGGCCGAAGCCACCCCCGAGCACCTTAACCTTGACAGAGAATCATTTCGGAAGCAAACCCAAGGCTAGATAGCCAAACAAGATAGCGCACCTCTCTCCAAGGATAGTGCACCAAGCAAGAATAACTAGAAGAGACCAAGCAGAAAGTCCAAACCATCACCAAGAGAGAATCCCAGCCAAAACCAAAATTTGTTAGATGCAGCAGCTGCAACTGCAGCTCTTCTCCAAACTTGCACACAAACTGGCAACTGCAGTGCGCACAAGTGTACTTCTGCAGTTCTAAGAATGCTGGCCAAAATGAAGACTAGCCTCCTATATTTATACTGTTTCTGGCAGACTGCCTAGGCCGACTTCTCATTCTAGGTGCTAATTTACTTAGTATATACCATTTCCTTTAGCCAACTTCTTCTCTTGGAGGCTAATAACCTATTACAAATCATTCTCTTGAGCCGACTTGTCTTCTTAACCAATTATTTAGGGTTTCTTCTTGCTTACCAGAATATTATATTCTCGTCAGGTTTACACATGGAAGTAAATACCTCACGCATCTACCATAATATCAACAAAACAACCTCTATTTCATCACTTTTTGAGCTATGCTTCACTTGATATGAGGGCCAAACACTTTGGAGGACGCACCTACAAACTCTTTGAGCACATGTTTTCTTTTGACTTTGAGAGGGTCATTCCATCCTTTATGGAGGCTCCTTACTTGATACATGGGCGTGGACTTACCTTGGAGGCCTCTCACTTCGATGTTGGAGCTTGATTGGAGGAGACGTCCTGTCTTTTGGTCCTTATCTACCTCACATGTGTGGACATCTTGAGCACTTTTGAGAGTATTTTGAGGGAATGACCCTCCATTGTTGTTGGATTCACATGTGTGAGGGATCTATCGAACATTTTGAGGACATCTTGTATTATTTTTATGAGGTCGACCTCCCTAGGTGAGGGAATACATATTTGGAGGGCAGACAACTTCATGAACAATTATCTTTTGACAGAATGCTCAAAATTCCACCAAATCAACACCATTAGATGCAGAATGACCGTGGGATTTCCAAAATGTGGTCATACTAGAAATTCAAGAAAAAATTGACATAGTTATGGTGCTTTTAAAATATGTCGCAATAAGATTATCGCCAAATTTTTAACCACTCATTTGCATATTTGGAGGCGGTTGTTCCACCTTTTGAGGGGGTCATTCCACTCGTTAAGGGAGATGTTGCACGTTGGAGACCATTTCATGCCTTATTTGAGCTTTTTGCAGGTCTTTTGACTCATTAATCATGTATCATGGACATCATTGTACAAGTGGTATAACCACCTCATATTGTACTCATTGTTGACCATATCTCCATGGTTTGTTGAGGAGGTAATGGTAGTTTATGTTTTTCTAGGCTAGATATAAGGGAATATTATTTTTATATTGAGAGAAATGTTGGATCACTTCTCTATAAAAAGGGAAGCACCTCTCATTGTAATTCATTGCTAGAACTTGTGAAGAAAACCATTTGTCTACTTTATGGATTATGCTATGAATACGTCGTGTGGATGCTTTACAAAATGACGGATGTTCTTAGATCAATAGTTTTGGCAAATAGATTTGATGAGTAAGTGATCTCTTTGAATCTTTGTGGATTTTATTTGTAAATTATTGCATGTGCATTGTGTGGTATACTTCTCTAATGTTGGTGGTGTGCCCTCTTCCTCTCTTCTTGATAGGTCCCTTCTCAAAGCCATTGGAGGATTGCTAGTTGAGAATCATCCCCTTCAATCATCTTGAAGCTTGTAAGGCACTAGGAGGATTTGCTAGGGTTTGTAGTGAACAACTCTAACTATCACCCTAGGTTCACTTACATTTTCTCAAGATGAGCCTTAGTTGACCCAGACCCCATATGCCCAAAAAAATCAAGTAGGCATATGATTGACTAGGGGGTTTGTCTAGTCAATCATAAAATTAAAAATCCAAAGATTTACTTTTTGTTTTAGGCTAAATCTGAGTTTTTGTAGCTTGCATATTAATTTCCATCCATAGAAACCCTAGACGTCTTGGCCTTTTTGCCTGTGTTTGACCAGGAATATCATCTAACTTGTAAATTGTGCTTTGCTGGTTTATATTTATGCACTTTTTGAGTGGAACGATTTGGTTTTATTGGCTGTAATGTGCCCTAAAATTTTGAGAGTTAAGAAGTTGCATTAATTCTAGATTTACTTGTTGTTTTAGCCCTAGAAATAACTCATAAAAAAACTGTTTAAGTGGCTGAAACATGTTGTTGTTTGTTACTTGTCTATTGCTGCAATTTATTTATCTTTCAAGCAAGTTTTATACAGCTTTCAGTAGATTTCAGATCTGGATTGTTGGGGGAGTAATTTTCATTGGAAAATCATATTTAATAAACCCTCTAAAACAACCCTAAAAGTGAATAACCTAAATCTAGAATTTACCCTGAGTAACCACCTGTTAACCCCTAGATTTTCACCTTGGAAAATCTTGAGGGTTAAGAGCCAGCATGCACTATTTTGGCTGGCATTCTGAGATTCTCCCAGAGTTTATCACTTGTGTTGAGCAAGAGGTTGGTTCCCATCATAGGCAGGTATATGATCAATAAATGGTTGTTTTGTTAAGAGTTAGGGTTAGCTTGGTTTCCCATGCATTTTGAGAGAGATGTCTACATACAACATGTGTTGCTACTTTTTAGGAGACACGGTTTGAGTGGGTTTCTTGACAGTTTGGAGCAGTTATGAGCATACAGGGATGGTCATTGCATGATTCTAGGCCCGAAAGCACTTTTCCGGGCGACATGCAAACTTTGTATTTTTAGCAGTTTGAGCTACATTCCCCAAATTCAGATTCTGAGCACATATTATGGATCCTTGAGACATTCCGAGTCTTTTGGACCCCTTCCGGGATGATTCATCACAAATTTCTATTTTTAGCAGGTTGAGCACCAAGGCTCGCATGTCGATTCTGATTGTTGATTTGAATTCCTTCCGAAAAATCGAATCCAATGAGTATAATATCATGGACATGCAAGGACTTTCTATTCTTAGCAATAGACACGTGATGGTGGCCTCCTAGTCATTCCAAGCATTTGTGGGGAGTTTGGGTCAATTTCGACAAGTTTTAAATTTTTGGGACCAAATGACTATTTTTGGAAAATTCCATTTTTAGCAATGGTCGTCATCTCCATAAGCATCAAGTGGCAAGCTCAGTTTTCGACATTTGGCAGAGTTCCAGGGTGATGTGGCATCTACATGGCATCATTTGACCAAGGGCGCATTTTCCGAGGAAAAAGCAATAAAGTCAACAGAAAATTAGATAAAGTGAAGAGATGGCGCATAGGATGAGGTGGCACTTCCATGGGGATAATTTAGCCAATCAAGGCTAACTTTTCCTCACTCGACATATCTTCACTTTCCATGCATTAATTTCCTCAAATTCCTCTTAATTTGCTTTTAAATGCTAATTTCCTAAAAAAGAGGGCAAAATTCCCCAATCAAGACTTTATTTTCTCATTAGTTTTTCCTCACTCACCATATCTTCACTTTCCATGCGTCAATTTTCCAAAATTCGCCTTAAATTGATTTTAAATGCAAATTTCCTAAAATTTCGGAAATCCCTAAAAAGTAGGGCAGATTTCCCCTTCGCTGAAACTCACTCATTACTTGGCCAAATTTAGCATTTAAGCATGTGTTTAATTCCTATAAAATTCCCCCATGTGTTAACTCTCCTATTCTTCACATGAGTTAACTCTCTCTCCCTTCCCCATGTGCTTCTCATACTCCCTCTCCTTCTCTCATGTGCCATACTCTCTCTATCCTTGGTAATTGCGCCTCCTCTCCTATATATTGGATGGTCTTCATAGGTTATTGGTCAGATTATTGCAGTAGCTAACATACTTTTCTTCTCTCATTCTTCTCTCCCGTCAGTCTAGTTACTCTTCTTTTAGTAAAATATCGTTGTACCAATTGTGGATTTGTCAATTGTGGTGCAACCAACCCTCTTGCAAGCCTATCAATAAAGAAATTTTGTGTCTGTGTTCTAACCTTATTTCTTGATGGTACTATGTTAATTTTGCAGTTAGATTAGTCGCTTTCGTTGTTGTTCATTGTCATTTATATTGATCTCTTGAGCAGTTTCTCTCTATATTTCTCGTCTATATTTTGTGTGCTAACCCTACAAGATCCTGCCAAGCAAACGAACTATTTGTATCCCATGTTTTGGACACTTTTAACACGCTGTCCAAAACATAACAGCTAATTTTTGTCATTTAACGCAGAAAATCAGACTTAGGGCAGCAGCAAATCACCTTAGGGACTCCCCCCTGAGGCTAGCAAGCACTAGCCCAAACGGAGAGGGGTCTAGCCAATGAAAATTTGGGGCTTTTCTCCTTGAATTAGCCGAGTTTTCATCGCTGTAATAACAGATTTATCAGCTCAATTGGAGGGTGGAAATTTGTGCTAACACCACCCTAAATCACAACTTACATATCATAATAATTTGGTGGTAATTTGGGTACTAACATAGGTGACCTTAGACTTGCCTTCACTTGCCTTTGGAACCATAGGAATANCAAACAAGATAGCGCACCTCTCTCCAAGGATAGTGCACCAAGCAAGAATAACTAGAAGAGACCAAGCAGAAAGTCCAAACCATCACCAAGAGAGAATCCCAGCCAAAACCAAAATCTGCTAGATGCAGCAGCTGCAACTGCAGCTCTTCTCCAAACTTGCACACAAACTGGCAACTGCAGTGCGCACAAGTGTACTTCTGCAGTTCTGAAAATGCTGGCCAAAATGAAGACTGGCCTCCTATATTTATACTGTTTCTGGCAGACTGCCTAGGCCGACTTCTCATTCTGGGTGCTAATTTACTTAGTATATACCATTTCCTTTAGCCAACTTCTTCTCTTGGAGGCTAATAACCTAATACAAATCATTCTCTTGAGCCGACTTGTCTTCTAGGGTTCTTAACCAATTATTTAGGGTTTCTTCTTGCTTACCAGAATATTCTATTCTCGTCAGGTTTACACATGGAGGTAAATACCTCACGCATCTACCATAATATCAACAAAACACTCCTCTATTTCATCACTTTTTGAGCTATGTTTCACTTGATATGAGGGCCAAACACTTTGGAGGATGCACCTACAAACTCTTTGAGCACATGTTTTCTTTTGACTTTGAGAGGGTCATTCCATCCTTTATGGAGGCTCCTTACTTGATACATGGGCGTGGACTTACCTTGGAGACCTCTCACTTCGATGTTGGAGCTTGATTGGAGGAGACGTCCTGTCTTTTGGTCCTTATCTACCTCACATGTGTGGACATCTTGAGCACTTTTGGGAGTATTTTGAGGGAATGACCCTCCATCGTTGTTGGATTCACATGTGTGAGGGATCTATCGAACATTTCGAGGACATCTTGTATTATTTTTATGAGGTCGACCTCCCTAGCTGAGGGAATACATATTTGGAGGGAAGACAACTTCATGAACAATTATCTTTTGACAGAATGCTCAAAATTCCACCAAATCAACACCATTAGATGCAGAATGACCGTGGAATTTCCAAAATGTGGTCATACTAGAAATTCAAGAAAAAATTGACACAGTTATGGTGCTTTTAAAATATGTCGCAATAAGATTATCGCCAAATTTTTAACCACTCATTTGCATATTTGGAGGAGGTTGTTCCACCTTTTGAGGGGGTCATTCCACTCATTAAGGGAGATGTTGCACGTTGGAGACCATTTCATGCCTTTATTTGAGCTTTTTGCAAGTCTTTTGACTCATTAATCATGTATCATGGACATCATTGTACAAGTGGTATAAGCACCTCATATTGTACTCATTGTTGACCATATCTCCATGGTTTGTTGAGGAGGTAATGGTAGTTTATGTTTTTCTAGGCTAGATATAGGGGAATATTATTTTTATATTGAGAGAAATGTTAGTTTATGTTTTTCTAGGCTAGATATAGGGGAATATTATTTTTATATTGAGAGAAATGTTGGATCACTTCTCTATAAAAAGGGAAGCACCTCTCATTGTAATTCATTGCTAGAACTTGTGAAGAAAACCATTTGTCTACTTTATGGATTATGCTATGAATACGTCGTGTGGATGCTTTACAAAATGACGGATGTTCTTAGATCAATAGTTTTGGCAAATAGATTTGATGAGTAAGTGATCTCTTTGAATCTTTGTGGATTTTATTTGTAAATTATTGCATGTGCATTGTGTGGTATACTTCTCTAATGTTGGTGGTGTGCCCTCTTCCTCTCTTCTTGATAGGTCCCTTCTCAAAGCCATTGGAGGATTGCTAGTTGAGAATCATCCCCTTCAATCATCTTGAAGCTTGTAAGGCACTAGGAGGATTTGCTAGGGTTTGTAGTGAACAACTCTAACTATCACCCTAGGTTCACTTACATTTTCTCAAGATGAGCCTTAGTTGACCCAGACCCCATATGCCCAAAAAAATCAAGTAGGCATATGATTGACTAGGGGGTTTGTCTAGTCAATCATAAAATTAAAAATCCAAAGATTTACTTTTTGTTTTAGGCTAAATCTGAGTTTTTGTAGCTTGCATATTAATTTCCATCCATAGAAACCCTAGACGTCTTGGCCTTTTTGCCTGTGTTTGACCAGGAATATCATCTAACTTGTAAATTGTGCTTTGCTGGTTTATATTTATGCACTTTTTGAGTGGAACGATTTGGTTTTATTGGCTGTAATGTGCCCTAAAATTTTGAGAGTTAAGAAGTTGCATTAATTCTAGATTTACTTGTTGTTTTAGCCCTAGAAATAACTCATAAAAAAACTGTTTAAGTGGCTGAAACATGTTGTTGTTTGTTACTTGTCTATTGCTGCAATTTATTTATCTTTCAAGCAAGTTTTATACAGCTTTCAGTAGATTTCAGATCTGGATTGTTGGGGGAGTAATTTTCATTGGAAAATCATATTTAATAAACCCTCTAAAACAACCCTAAAAGTGAATAACCTAAATCTAGAATTTACCCTGAGTAACCACCTGTTAACCCCTAGATTTTCACCTTGGAAAATCTTGAGGGTTAAGAGCCAGCATGCACTATTTTGGCTGGCATTCTGAGATTCTCCCAGAGTTTATCACTTGTGTTGAGCAAGAGGTTGGTTCCCATCATAGGCAGGTATATGATCAATAAATGGTTGTTTTGTTAAGAGTTAGGGTTAGCTTGGTTTCCCATGCATTTTGAGAGAGATGTCTACATACAACATGTGTTGCTACTTTTTAGGAGACACGGTTTGAGTGGGTTTCTTGACAGTTTGGAGCAGTTATGAGCATACAGGGATGGTCATTGCATGATTCTAGGCCCGAAAGCACTTTTCCGGGCGACATGCAAACTTTGTATTTTTAGCAGTTTGAGCTACATTCCCCAAATTCAGATTCTGAGCACATATTATGGATCCTTGAGACATTCCGAGTCTTTTGGACCCCTTCCGGGATGATTCATCACAAATTTCTATTTTTAGCAGGTTGAGCACCAAGGCTCGCATGTCGATTCTGATTGTTGATTTGAATTCCTTCCGAAAAATCGAATCCAATGAGTATAATATCATGGACATGCAAGGACTTTCTATTCTTAGCAATAGACACGTGATGGTGGCCTCCTAGTCATTCCAAGCATTTGTGGGGAGTTTGGGTCAATTTCGACAAGTTTTAAATTTTTGGGACCAAATGACTATTTTTGGAAAATTCCATTTTTAGCAATGGTCGTCATCTCCATAAGCATCAAGTGGCAAGCTCAGTTTTCGACATTTGGCAGAGTTCCAGGGTGATGTGGCATCTACATGGCATCATTTGACCAAGGGCGCATTTTCCGAGGAAAAAGCAATAAAGTCAACAGAAAATTAGATAAAGTGAAGAGATGGCGCATAGGATGAGGTGGCACTTCCATGGGGATAATTTAGCCAATCAAGGCTAACTTTTCCTCACTCGACATATCTTCACTTTCCATGCATTAATTTCCTCAAATTCCTCTTAATTTGCTTTTAAATGCTAATTTCCTAAAAAAGAGGGCAAAATTCCCCAATCAAGACTTTATTTTCTCATTAGTTTTTCCTCACTCACCATATCTTCACTTTCCATGCGTCAATTTTCCAAAATTCGCCTTAAATTGATTTTAAATGCAAATTTCCTAAAATTTCGGAAATCCCTAAAAAGTAGGGCAGATTTCCCCTTCGCTGAAACTCACTCATTACTTGGCCAAATTTAGCATTTAAGCATGTGTTTAATTCCTATAAAATTCCCCCATGTGTTAACTCTCCTATTCTTCACATGAGTTAACTCTCTCTCCCTTCCCCATGTGCTTCTCATACTCCCTCTCCTTCTCTCATGTGCCATACTCTCTCTATCCTTGGTAATTGCGCCTCCTCTCCTATATATTGGATGGTCTTCATAGGTTATTGGTCAGATTATTGCAGTAGCTAACATACTTTTCTTCTCTCATTCTTCTCTCCCGTCAGTCTAGTTACTCTTCTTTTAGTAAAATATCGTTGTACCAATTGTGGATTTGTCAATTGTGGTGCAACCAACCCTCTTGCAAGCCTATCAATAAAGAAATTTTGTGTCTGTGTTCTAACCTTATTTCTTGATGGTACTATGTTAATTTTGCAGTTAGATTAGTCGCTTTCGTTGTTGTTCATTGTCATTTATATTGATCTCTTGAGCAGTTTCTCTCTATATTTCTCGTCTATATTTTGTGTGCTAACCCTACAAGATCCTGCCAAGCAAACGAACTATTTGTATCCCATGTTTTGGACACTTTTAACACGCTGTCCAAAACATAACAGCTAATTTTTGTCATTTAACGCAGAAAATCAGACTTAGGGCAGCAGCAAATCACCTTAGGGACTCCCCCCTGAGGCTAGCAAGCACTAGCCCAAACGGAGAGGGGTCTAGCCAATGAAAATTTGGGGCTTTTCTCCTTGAATTAGCCGAGTTTTCATCGCTGTAATAACAGATTTATCAGCTCAATTGGAGGGTGGAAATTTGTGCTAACACCACCCTAAATCACAACTTACATATCATAATAATTTGGTGGTAATTTGGGTACTAACATAGGTGACCTTAGACTTGCCTTCACTTGCCTTTGGAACCATAGGAATA
>JZKD02S1786518.1:88074-102172 GCA_000966675.3 Picea glauca
TGTCTAGACATAAGTTGGGCCTCTTCCACACTACTAGACACACCTAGTGTGGAAGTATCTGCCCAAGCTATAGAATCTAACACTCCCTCTTAGCGAGGGAGGTACTGACACTGGAGCTGCCTCCTGCATGATCCACATCACTGTGAGTCTCTCCCTCTGAATCTGAGAGATCCACCCTCTCGAAGTTTGGATACTCGATCTGCTCTGCTTGGTCATTTTTGCTGTGACCTGTACCAGGATCATCTGAGTATCCCCACTCCTTTTTCCTGAGGAGTTGTAGTCCTTGTTCTCTTTCAAGTTTTCTCAGTTCCTCCTCCTCTTTGGAAGCAGAGCTTGCTTCCTCAGCCTTCTTCTGCTTGTACACCTCCATTTCTCCCATGTATTTATCTTTTGCCTCAGCAGGAATCTGTTCATATGGAGCTCTCTCTTCCTTAGTCATATTTTTCCATTCCTCCCACAAAAAATTTGCAATCTGCAAAACATTGTGATTCTCTTCCAGTAGGGTTGCACGGCATTCATTGGTGAATGCAAAGAAAGCAGTAACCAGAGGTTTTGGCTTCAATGGATCTTTCTCTTCCCTCTTACTTTTCTCCTTTCCCTCTGCATCCTTTTGATATTGCAGATATTGTTCCAGAAGCTCAAGTGCTGTCTTCTGTTTCTGTTCGTTGTGGAGAAGCTTCAGTGCTTCAGTCTCACGCCTCTCTTGTCCCGCAACCTGCAAGTATGCCTCCTTTTCGGCCTCATCTTTCTCTTCATATTATTTCTTCTCTTCTGTGCTCAACGTTTTCCATTTTGCTCCCAAAATGGCTCCCATGTTCTTGAAAACAGCATTTGGATTCTCAGATTTCACCTGATTCCATTGTTCTTGGCACCACAAAATATATGCTGGAGAAGGTTTCTTTGGCATATTTGGATCCTTCTTCTTTTTCTTCTTCTCCTCCTCCTTTGCAAGCTCACTCATGCGTAGCAACTGCCCCAAGGAAAGTTCATGACAGGGTTGAATCCCTTCAATTTCTCGAGCTTCCTGAGCTCCAACTGAAGCTCCTCTTGAGCCTTTGATTTGAGCTGCAGCTCGACCTCCTTCTCCTTGAACAAGGCATTGTGTTCCTCCAGCAACTTGTCAGTCTTCTCCTTCTCCATATTCAGCTTTTGGAGTCTGACCCGCATTGCTTCCAACTCCTCCAGCAATGAATTAGATACAGGAGGAGGAGGGAGGTTTGACACATTCTGAAGAGCACTCTTCTTTCTTGATCTCCCAACTGGCTTGGGAGTCGAAGCCACCATGTTCTCCTTCTGTGCTTCTTCTTCCATTAGAATTGCAGAAGAAGACAATTTCTGGTCCTCCTCTTTCAACTTCTTCCCCGCCGGAGAAGCAACAGTGTTATCCAACCCTGGAACAGTTTTTGGCTTCCCGGCAGCCCTCCTCCCTCCTCTCCTGCTAGGCTTAATCTCATTGCTTATTTTCTCCACAGGCAGCCATTTGTTCCTTCACTACTAACTCACTTGTCTTCTCTCTCCCTTGTAAGCTCTATCTCTCTACTTTCCTTGTCTCTGATAGCACAAAGCTTCTACACCTCTTTTACGGCATCAGAGATCTGGCTCTGATATCATGAAGAGAATAATAGCTATAAACTTCAAATATCAGATCTTATACAGCAGCAAATTACAATAGAATATTTGAGACAGCCACACAAAATTTGCAAGTGTAGAAATTCTGGAAACTTTACTCCTCAACACAAAAAACTCTATTTTATTTATATCAGATCGGTGAATACATAAAACAGTAACAGCCAGTCTTTGTTTACATTCACGGGTTACTCACTGGGCAGCCATAAAGCAAAACTGTATCTCTATTCTATCTGGGTTTTAACTCTAATATTTAGCAAACTACTGTAAACAGAACTTCTCTTCTGGTTTTGGTACCTGGGTATTACTTCTCTCTTTCTTCTGGTGATCCATACGGGCCGTACGGGATACGTACCACTCGTACGGACTCCCTCTTACTGTGCTGAATTTGCTCGCAGATTGCCCTAGCTCGGCCACCTTTCTCTTGCTTGGTCTCCTCTTCTGACTGTGCTAGACCCGACTTGGTCTAGTGGTTTACCCTACTCGGACTTCTTTACTTTGTCTCTTGGTCCAGCTCGACCCTCCTCTACAGGTTCAACTTAACCCTGGTGTCTGATCTCCTTAGAGGCGCCTCACTCTCTCTTAGTTGGCTGCCTTCTCTTGAGATAGACAGAATGAGGCTCTTCTAGGTATAATATAACCCTAGCCTTACTCATGCAATCTTGACCCTTGGATCTCCTTGTCAAGATCTTGATCTAATGGTGGGGACTTAATCACTCATTGAGGCAACTTAAGTCACATCCAATGGCTGTGATTTAATCTCAAGTTGGCTTGAGTGGTCCCCACCAAATAAAGTGTTGTCGAGACATAAGTTGGGCCTCTTCCACACTACTAGACACCCCTAGTGTGGAAGTATCTGCCCGAGCTATAGAATCTAACACATAGTACATACAAGGCATTTCCAAAATGGTTTAGCTGATTTTTTATTCCATTTTTTACTAGGTTTGACCAGAAATGTTGGCAATTAATGGTAATGAAATTACCATTAATTGTTTCAGGATGTTTGAGAGTGGTTCCAACCTCATCGGATTTCATATGGAGAAAGTAGAATTTCATATCCCATTCAAATTCAGACTTTACGGTTTTCAGGATTTCAGGATTCGCAGCATTGCAAAATTTTCATTGGATTCTATCGTGTACAAGAGTATGGGATTGGCATTTAATCAAGAGCATCAAGCCCTTTATGTACCCCAATGTTAGTGGTACTAATTGTTGAACGCCTCTCTGATGGCCACAGCAAAAATGTAAACTTTGCTATAGCCAAAATCATTGACTAGGCATGTTAAGCTTTTTCTACCATACTTTAAGGCTTTGATTAGGCAATTTCATCAAATTTGGATAGCATTGGCTGATGTCCCTAGAGGATCGAGACAAAGGCTAGACGAGGAGACAAAGAGGATCCCAATATAAGCGATGGTGAAACATTGCTTGTCATTTATGTTTGTCATTTAAATGCCCTTGCTCATTTATTCATAATGTTTTCTTTCAACATTATATATAAATATTTTATAATATTGTGTTTCCCGGTTTCCAAATTCTTGAGAGATCACATTTCCAGTGTGTTTCCATTTAGGAAACTCGTACCCATTTCCCTGTATCATGCAACTTAGATCTAAGAAATGTCTCGCTCCCTGCACGGCATAACCTATTGCCTATATCTAGAAGAAGTCGCCACTATGTTAGTACTATATGAACTATTTCCAAGTCTGAGGTGACAACTCCATAAAGGTCTCAATAACTAAACACAAATAGCCTCCCGAGATTTCATAGATCTAACTACTGGTGTAGAGTTGTTGTCTACTTGCCTCTTGGTGCCTCCAGCTGCTGGAAGTATCAAAAAGTAATGGGTAATCGACTTGAAGGTGTCTATTCTAAGCAAGAAAGGTCAACGCGAGAACCGTCCTCTAATCTCAATGTAGATAGGGTAGCAAAAAATGAAATGCTCCTCCATACTGGTCTCCTAAAGGTGGTAGAGCCCACAAATCATGTCCCTTGTGTGATATGGTAGTAGGTTTTGACCCAAAGCCGATGGGAGCCAACCCGAAACTGCAAGAGGGATCCTAAGGGCATGCATCTAGTGCCTAAGCATGTAGGGAGGCCAAACAATAAGGCCATCTCTCAACTCCATGAAGTGCTCTCCATAGAAGGCCATCTTGGAGTTTAGGCCACATGGTGGGTCTACCTATGTAGACCCAATGTACTGTTTGTAGATGTCCTCTCTATAATCTTATTCAACTCCCTCTGGTCAACAAGAGACAACCAGGGGCAAAGAGAGTATTTGAATGGGGGGAGACGATCTATCAAGATACCAATGGAGTGAAGAAGTCGAGTGACCTCCACCAACCAATAGTGAGCCCAAACAGAAGTATTAATAAACACAATGGCCTAGGATGATGAGTTAACGAAGCGCCAAAACCGATGCAACATGGAGACTGATCCAAAGATGGTTTCAATCCTAAAGGGGTGGCCTGCAAACTTTTCTTAAATAATGGCCTACGAAACTATCCTCTTGCATCTAATGATGCAACAAAGCATGAAGACCTGAACTTGCTTTGTCATCACCAAGTCTAACTCTACGAAGCTATGCCCCCAAAGCTTAGAGTTGTAAAGAACCATGGGTTTGATAATGTTGTCTATGAGATGCATCTCAGACGAAATGTCCTAAAAATGGTTCTGAAAACATTGACGCTCAAGGAGAGCAAGGGAACCATAGGCCTTGTTGATCCAGGGTTGGAGGGCCTTCCTCAAACTAAACTCAGGTCCCAAGAACTAAACTCCCAAATATGTGTAAGCAATGGTAATCTCAATCTCTTGGAAGTAAAAGTGATACTCTAAGAGGACATTCTTCGACCCACTGAAGCTCATAACCTTGGTTTTCCCAAGACTAACAGTTAACTCATGAAGATCGCAAAAACAAGATAAAGCATCAAGTTGCCTCAAAAAACCTTTTAAAGTAAAGGACAAGAGGACCAGACCATCAGCAAAAAGGAGGTTTGAAATCAAGACCTAGTGGAGGAGAGGAGGTGCCCATCCCCGATCTAGATATGCTCCTGGAGAAAAGACTCCAAGATCATCTATGTATATCCCAAACAATGTATGGGAAAGAGGACATCCTTGCTTCACCCCAATGGTGCTCTACATAAAGTCTGAAACGCCATCAGTTGTGCGAAGTCTGCCAAGGAAGGACTCATAGAAACGTATAATAGTTGTGATAAGCATCTTCGAGATGAAAATGTCTATGACTCTCTAAAACAATGCCTCCCTCAATATTGAGTCCAACACCTTCTGAAAGTCAACAAAGTACCAAGAGACTTTCAAAGAGCAATGCCTTGCCTCCTCAATGATGGCCCAAAGGGTGAGGATATGATCAATGGTTTGGTGCTCTGGCCTAAATCTATTTGTCCTCTAGCCCTAGAGATGTCTCCTCTCAAGCTCCCCAATAACTATAGATGAAGGGCAATAGCGTAAATCTTGGAGAAAGTGTGGCCTACCATGATTGTCAAGCAATTGTCCAAATCAACGCTAGCCCTAATTTGTGGATCAAGTGAATAGTGTGGTGGGACCAAGACTGTGGAAATCCTTAGCAAATAACATGGTAAAACAGATCAATGATGTAATTAAGAAGAGCCAATCCACCATGTTTGAAAACCTAAACCTACAACCCCTCCTCATCAACCACTCTATTGGTGTTCATCTCCCAAATTGCTTGCCAGATATCAGTGTAACAGAACAAGGTGTAGCAAAACAAGCAACATGGAGCTTTGGGGGGGTGACAAGAACTGGAGAATGATCGAGCACATCATAGAGGGTAGTTGTATGGGTGAACATGGACTAGGGATCAAGGTCAAAAGGGAGATTGGAGTGGCAGGGAAAGACGATGAGCCAAAAGGTTTTGGGGAAATGAAGAAGTGCTACACACAATTCACGTCTCCTTTGTGAGATGAAAAGGCGTTTCTTGTGACAGAGAAGGTAGTGATAGGTTTTCCAGAGGAGAGTAGGAAGTGGGAGTATGGAAAAGGGTTCATGGAGCTCACAGTGTGTGACTTGCATTCTTCGTCATACCATCAATTCATGGGGCCAGAGCCATAGTTCAAAGGACAGAGGTTGGCTGGTAACAAGGGGATAGTAGCTAAGAGTCGCTTCTCGACTGGCCAACAAGAATTGATCATATTTGGAGGAGGTAGAATCCAAGGATGAGAAACAAGAAATGTGAGGAAGCAATTGATGGAGACAAGAAGAGAAAGCCTTTGGATCACCATCTTCGAATAAAATAATGGTACAAAGGGGGGGCGGGGCCAGGGGAGGACCAATAGGAGGGGGGATGGTCAACTCTGAGGGAGAAGGATAAGATGGCATGGTCAACTAGAGGGATCAAGGTGATATAAAGTTGATGGATATAAGGGAGAAGATTGATTTCTTAAGGGACAATCTACATGATAACAGTGTTAATTACAAAAGCTCTAATTGTCCATGTGGTTGTTATGGATTGAATTTCATCATATTGTGTTCCACAATAATAAAATCATTATAAATATAACAAAGCACATTGCTATGATATTATCATATATCTAGTAACCAATTGATAAAACAAATGCAAGTTTTGCTAATAGATCATATAATATTGAGCATCTTATCTAAATGTGCCTTTCAACATTTTGAAGAAGTTATCATATTAGTTTTGCTTGTAGGTTCAACAAGTTGCTAGCTTAATGATTTGATGGTTATGTCATGCTATCAATGTGGCACCAAAAGTTGTCAAAATGTGCATGTGTACTAGCTTGATGAACTTGAAAAGGTCACAACCATATCTCCTCTATCATTATTGGCCATGCAATAGCTAAGCTAACCTTGCCTCACTCAATGCATAAAACAACTTATACAACAATACTCGACAAAAAATGCATGTACTCGTCACACATGAATTTTCATGCAATAAACATACAACGACAAAGACACAATTTATTAGATCACAACAACACTTTGATTTTCAAGTAAGCTTCACAAATAAACTCACTTGGCTTCTAAAAAAATACTTTGAGAGCTCAAGCTTCTATAGAATAATCCTTACATTATTTACACAACTGCGAAATTTACAACTCTTTTGCCTCAAAGTTTTACAATTTTTGAATTATATCATCTTTGTGTATTTATTTATCTTCCACACCACTTCATCTTTCATGTTGCTTTGTCCTCCAATGACTTATGGTCCATGTGACCTACAACCTACCCTTGCAGTTCTGCCTCATTCAACAACCTACTCTTGCAATTTTCCATTATGTTGCAACCTAGGTTTGTGGTCCTTCCCTTGCATAGTTGCACTACAACCCAACCTTGATGTCTTCAATTGAACCACAACATCTTGCACTATATCTTCCCGAATCTGTCAAAAACAATCCTTATGCAATGGTCAATTTTTTCCAATGATCATAAGATGTCAACTGACTATGCAAAGGAGGTGCCCCAACAACATTGTCAAAGATGCCATAATAAATAGTTGTCATATTCTTTAAAGCTACAAGAATTATAGTTTGTAGGTTTGCTTCAACATTCCTTAATAGTTGATGATGTCGATCATACCCTAATTGAAATGCTTGATGTTACTTGAGACTATATTAGTAATTGGTAAAGGTGATTAGGCTATGTTTGTTATAATTATGTAGGAATTGTTTCGAACTATGACAACCTTAACCTCTCATGATTTTTAGCTAATAATGGATTTTGTTCTTGAACCTAAATGAAAGGCAAAATGAAGTAACTAAACATGGGTTAGCGAAGAATAAGTATTATATTATATTGGATCAAATGTGGTTACAGAAAAGAGAAAAAGAGCAAAATATGATCATATTGGACAAGGTTTAACAATATTTTCATCTAAGTAGTTTTGTGTCTACAATATAAAACTCTAGTTGTGTGACATGTCATATGCCAAATAGGTAATAATTTGCAATGGTGTAAATTGTAGTGCTATAGGTGACTCCTTATCCATCGACTTTGATAATTAATGCCCAAGAAATCAAAGTCCTTTTATCAAACTCTATCACACTAAAGATTGTTCTTGTCAATCTGGTCCCTAACAAAGAAAGGGATATAAATTTATGTTTTTCATCTTCTACAAATTTAAAGATTCTGGGAATTTGTTCAAGTCTTTTTCTACTCTAAGTCGAAAAATCCCCTCCTCCTAAGTGTCAGGTTACATAATTAAGTACATAAATTTTTAACCCCATAAAACTTAGTGCAAATAAAAGGATATGTACTTAAATAAGAAAAGGCAAAATTGAGTCATATTTATGTCTTAGTGGGAATGAAATAAATGACCAAAGAAAGAAACAATATAACAAACTCATAGAAAACTTGTACGCATGGTGAGGCAAACAACCTAACTAGACCTAATCTTATGCACAATCATGTATGCATTAGTTGTTAGCATAGTATGTGCAATCTTGACTTATGCCCCTTATTGAGCATCTCGTAGTCCCATCAAGGTTACATATATGAACCTTCAGTGGTCATCCTAAGGCCACATTCGTTGTTTATGGGTCACCCTGATAGACCCACCACTTAGCAATAGGGATAGATAATCTAGGCCTCACACCTAATATATAAAGGGGTATCACACTCCATTGTAATCACTCATCTTGTATTTTGTATAAGTCCAATGCAATACATTGCATATTTGGATAACAAGGTTATTCACCCATATTCTTGTGTATTGGTTTTTCTTATGCGTATTGGGTGGAGTCCCTTATCAATCCTCATATTTATTAGAGATATAAAGCTTACCCATGTAATAAAGTCACCTTAGTGACTTTAGGTTAAAAGATTAGGGTTTTCATCTTTTAGGGTTTTGGTCTCTCAAGCTCTTTATAAGAGTGAGGACCCTCGTTGTAATTGTGTACCGTCCAGTAATAATATTGTTCAGTATCTATCGAGATCATGCTTTTGGTATCGTAACCCTACCTAGGGTTTCTTTGGTTCTTGTAATATGGTATCAAAGCAGGATGGTTAGACGTCAAAGCTTGAAGATCAAAGGGTTCGATTATTTGTTTGAAATCGTGGATCGATTTAGAAGAGCCGCCATTGTAGTTATGATTAAGCCGCCAAGTTAGCTTGAGCCGCTGGCAGAGTTAAGCGAAAAAAATCAGATCTGATCAATCATGGAGATATCGTTACAGAAGTACTTGGGTTTCAATTTCCATACTTGAAAAGTGAAGATCAAATGCAATTAATGAATAAAAAATTGTGGAATTGTCAAAGGAACTGAGGCAGCACCTGCAAATCCTAACAAGTTGATAGAACGACAAAGCAAAGATGATAAGGCAAAAGCCATTATTGGCCTTTCCCTCTCCAATTCAAAGCTACATCACGTAAATCTGGACAATCATCCAAGGAGATCTAGGAAAATCTCAACAAGTTATTTGGGGCAAAAGCGGTGAATGTGAAATTTTCCCTAAAATTACAATTATTCGGCTTTAAGATGCCAACTAAAGCCACCATGTCAAGTCACCTCAACAGTCTAAGATCTATTATCAGATAGCTTGCAGAAGTCAAGGCAGTAGTTGATGCGGAGGATGCCAAGGCTATTCTCCTAAACAGTTTGTTGCCTAAATACAATAGAGCTATCTTTACCTTGAGTCAACTACCTTCACAAAGTCTGGACGAAATGATTGCAACATTGTTGGCATAAGAAAAGAGAACCATTGAAGGTGATAGCCAACCAGAACTTCCATTTTATGCAAGAAACAACCACAATAGATCAACAAAAGACAAAGGAGAAATAAAATCCCACTATTGCAAGAAGCTAGGTCATACAGCTTGGAATTGTAGACAATGAGCCAATGATGTTCTTAAGGGAAAGGTCAAAGATATACAACATATAGCAAGTGTAGCCATGATTGAAGATCCACCGAATGTTGACAATGGTGAAGAATCTACTGAAGAAAAGGGATTTTATACATTTTAGGAAGCCTGCGCTTTGAAAATGAGAAGAGATCAGTTAACAACTCAAAACAGATTGTTGCCCAGTTAGTTAGCGAAAGATCCCTCACTAGCGAGGTTACGCAACATGCATGTGGATTGTTGTCCAGCAATGACTTTGGGAGATTCGCAATTCGGGAGTTTGGCGAGGTGGAATCCAGGAACTTGGGAATTCAACTACACTGTTACGAGGGTTATGAGGCAGCTTGATGGAGCTCAAACTAGTCCGAGAATTGTGTTCAAAGAAGAAGCTTCTAAAAGATGTTACTGATGTTTAGTGTTCAGTTTATGTGTTTTACATTCAATATATGTATTTGATTTCAATTTGTTATTTTTCAACACTATACGCCCTGTGGGGGCATATTAGAGATATAAGGCTTACCCATGTAATAAAGTCAACYTAGTGACTTTAGGTTAAAAGATTAGGGTTTTCGTCTTTTAAGGTTTTGGTCTCTCAAGCTCTTTATAAGAAGTGAGGACCCTCATTGTAATTGTGTATCGTTCAATAATAATATCATTCCATTTTTATGGAGATCATGTCTTAGGTATCATAACCCTACCTAGCGTTTCTTTGGTTCTCGTAATAATGTCTCACTTGTAAGTTGTAATTTCAACATGGTATTAGCTCTAAAAGATTAGACTCCCCAACCTAACCACTTGTGAATCAAGCTTGTTTGAAAAATTATGCAGTTGCTTCATCACTCCAAAGATGATATCAAAGTGTTTTTTTTTCCATACAAAGAAGTCTTCATTTTTTATCTCACTACCATGTTATCTATGGTCAAGTATTTTACAATGTTTTANTAGTGACTTTAGGTTAAAAGATTAGGGTTTTCGTCTTTTAAGGTTTTGGTCTCTCAAGCTCTTTATAAGAAGTGAGGACCCTCATTGTAATTGTGTATCGTTCAATAATAATATCGTTCCATTTTTATGGAGATCATGTCTTAGGTATCATAACCCTACCTAGCGTTTCTTTGGTTCTCGTAATAATGTCTCACTTGTAAGTTGTAATTTCAACATGGCATTAGCTCTAAAAGATTAGACTCCCCAACCTAACCACTTGTGAATCAAGCTTGTTTGAAAAATTATGTAGTTGCTTCATCACTCCAAAGATGATATCAAAGTGTTTTTTTTTCCATACAAAGAAGTCTTCATTTTTTATCTCACTACCATGTTATCTATGGTCAAGTATTTTACAATGTTTTATTTCTCTCTTATTTAGAGAAATATTATTTGAATGCACTATAGTTTCTACAATTTTGCTGGAACTATTTTCAGATATTTCAAGGCAAGGACCTTGAAAGGCGTCTCAAAACTCCTCTCCAAAGAGATACAACCATGTTCCACATGTTTTCTGAGAGTGTTTCCTTGTGATGCTCTATTTTTTGCTTCACATATCCTTTTGGCATTCTCAAGTTGTTCCAGAACCACCTCCCACATGGCAGGGGTGCCCGTGTGGTACACTATCATAGAGCAATCAAGATTTGCTCCCCTTTATATGGCATCCCTCAATGACACCTATCCCTTTAGCCAACCATGCTTTTTTTTCTTTCCCCCATGGGGACAACCGCCCCTCTCCCTACCCCACCCCTGTCATGCCCACCTCCAACCACCATCCTCTTCAATAAGGGGGACCCTCAAGCCTTCTTATCCCACCTCCGCCAAATGCTCCCCCCATTCCTCGGTTTCAACCCTTGAGTTAGACTCCACCAAATATGCTTGTCTTTCCTCAACCATTTGAAAGGCAACCCTTAAATCTTAACCCCACCTCACTCAATCCCCCTCTGCTCCCAACCCAGTCCCTATTATATGAACCTGTGGTACAACAAGGAATGTAAATCCCTCCATGACCAACGTCGATACGCCTCTACTCACATTCCCTCTTCCTACCTTAGTCTTAGGAGATCCTTTCGTTAGATCCTTTGCCACAAGAAACACCTCTTCATCTCATAAAGAAGACATGAAATGTGCACATCCCTTCACCATTCTCTTAAAACCTTTTAGCACACCCTCTTTCCCCACCACTACCCTGTCCCCCTTGATCTTAAACCTATTAAATTTGACAACATCGACAGTCATTCTCCAATGAGAGGCCATATGGTCCACCCTGAGGCTAGCCAGGGAGATTTAGAGAATCAACCAATCTTGTGAGGTATTGACAAAAGCCAGGGGGAACGTACAACCTCTGTGAGTCAAACCAAAAGTTGGGACGAACGAGATGCTATGTAAGTCTAATGCAAAAGTTAGGGGGAACGTACAACCTATGTGAGCATAGATAGTCTTGTTAAGGCTTAATCTATTATTAGAATTATTTGCAATTCAGTAGATAACAATAGCATAAGATAGGATCACTGAGAAATACACAATCACAAGAGACACATCATTTATCCCGGGAAACCCTCATGGGGGAGAAAACCCAACAAAACTTCCTTATTATAGATAGCCAATACAATGCCAAGAGATAACTCAAACAAATACAGAAAGTCCTCTCCCAAGAATGCGCCTCTCTCTCTCTCTCTCTCTCTCTCTCTCTCTCTCTCTCTCTCTGCAGCTCCGAAACTTGCTCCTCAAATGAACAAGTGAGTGTGTGTCTAAATGAGGTGCTAGCCTCCTTATTTATACAACTCTGGCAAGTGTGGACAGAGTTGTCTCTTCACTGGCAAGGCCAACTTCTTCTTCTGGGTGGTTATAAACACCTTTAATATATTATGGGGCCTCTTTAATATATTATGGGGCCGACTTCTTATTCTGCCTATTATAATTATGTTTTGACCAATCCGCAAAAGGGGATTTGGTCTTTTACAATAGCCGACATGATCAATCCGCAATAGGGGATTGATCTATGAATAATACAACAATAATAATTAGAATACANTAGTGACTTTAGGTTAAAAGATTAGGGTTTTCGTCTTTTAAGGTTTTGGTCTCTCAAGCTCTTTATAAGAAGTGAGGACCCTCATTGTAATTGTGTATCGTTCAATAATAATATCATTCCATTTTTATGGAGATCATGTCTTAGGTATCATAACCCTACCTAGCGTTTCTTTGGTTCTCGTAATAATGTCTCACTTGTAAGTTGTAATTTCAACATGGTATTAGCTCTAAAAGATTAGACTCCCCAACCTAACCACTTGTGAATCAAGCTTGTTTGAAAAATTATGCAGTTGCTTCATCACTCCAAAGATGATATCAAAGTGTTTTTTTTTCCATACAAAGAAGTCTTCATTTTTTATCTCACTACCATGTTATCTATGGTCAAGTATTTTACAATGTTTTATTTCTCTCTTATTTAGAGAAATATTATTTGAATGCACTATAGTTTCTACAATTTTGCTGGAAATATTTTCAGATATTTCAAGGCAAGGACCTTGAAAGGCGTCTCAAAACTCCTCTCCAAAGAGATACAACCATGTTCCACATGTTTTCTGAGAGTGTTTCCTTGCGATGCTCTATTTTGTGCTTCACATATAGTTTTGGCATTCTCAAGTTGTTCCAGAACCACCTCCCACATGGCAGGGGTGCCCGTGTGGTACACCATCATAAGAGCAATCAAGATTTGCTCCCCTTTATATGGCATCCCTCAATGACACCTATCCCTTTAGCCAACCATGCTTGTTTTTTCTTTCCCCCATGGGGACAACCGCCCCTCTCCCTACCCCACCCCTGTCATGCCCACCTCCAACCACCATCCTCTTCGATAAGGGGGACCCTCAAGCCTTCTTATCCCACCTCCGCCAAATGCTCCCCTCATTCCTCGATTTCAACTCTTGAGTTAGACTCCACCAAATATGCTTGTCTTTCCTTAACCATTTGAAAGGCAACCCTTAAATCTTAACCCCACCTCACTCAATCCCCCTCTGCTCCCAACCCAATCCATGTTATATGAACCTGTGCTACAACAAGGAATGTAAATCCCTCCATGACCAACGTCGATACGCCTCTACTCACATTCCCTCTTCCTACCTTAGTCTTAGGAGATCCTTTCGTTAGATCCTTCGCCACAAGAAACACCTCTTCATCTCATAAAGAAGACATGAAATGTGCGCATCCCTTCACCATTCTCTTAAAACCTTTTAGCACACCCTCTTTCCCCACCACTACCCTATCCCCCTTGATCTTAAACCTGTTAAATTTGACAGCATCGACAGTCATTCTCCAATGAGAGGCCATATGGTCCACCCTGAGGCTAGCCAGGGAGATTTAGAGAATCAACCAGTCTTGTGAGGTATTGACAAAAGCCAGGGGGAACGTACAACCTCTGTGAGTCAAACCAAAAGTCGGGACGAACGAGATGCTATGTAAATCTAATGCAAAAGTTAGGGGGAATGTACAACCTATGTGAGCATAAATAGTCTTGTTAAGGTTTAAGCTATTATAGAATTATTTGCAATTCACTAGATAACAATAGCATAAGATAGGATCACTGAGAAATACACAATCACAAGAGACACATCATTTATCCTGGGAAACCCTCATGGGGGAGAAAACCCAGCAAAAC